>JBBPBX010011514.1:11132-31909 GCA_038048925.1 Garcialebias charrua | reverse complement strand
ATATATATATATATATATATATATATATAATATATATATATATATATATATATATATTATATATATTATATTTATATATAGCCGGCAGCGTTATGCAAAATTTGCACTACACTGCCAACTGAAAAGTAACAAAAATGATCCTAAAAGGATGAAATTACAAAAATCAAAGGATTTATTTAATACTTTACGTACATATATTCTATTCGGCCACGAAATTAACAAAAAATAGAATGAACTTTTAATCCCTAAACCACTTTTAAATCTCAAATACACGGGTGTGTCGCCACCGCATTTATACATAAAAGTAACCCAAATACATAAAACTAATGAGTCACCGTCGAATGGTCGACACAAAACACACAATAAAATCATCCGGCCACGTTAATTTGGCTTGAAACAGCGGGGTTCTCTACGGATTTATCCATTAGTAACCCAGCACAACCAGCTGGACAGAGTTGTTAGCGTCTATAGGTAGTCAACAGATTTAATGAAAAGTAACTAAAATACATAAAAATAACGACTCACCGTCGCGTGGTCGACACAAAACCCTCAATAAAATCATCCGGCCACGTTAATTTGGCTTGAAACAGCGGGGTTCTCTACGGATTTATGAAGACACCGAGCGCAGCCAGCTAGCCACAGAAGCCCCTGAGTTCAACTCTGACCCGGAAGATGTCAAGATGGAATAGTCCATTTTTAGTAGGGGGATAAAGAAATCGACCGTTTTTTTATTGCGTATTTAATGATACAGAGCGCAGCCAGCTAGCCACAGAATTAGCCCCTGAGTTCAACTCTGACCCGGAAGATGTCAAGATGGAATAGTCCATTTTTAGTAGGGGGATAAAGAAATCGACCGTTTTTTTAATTGCGTATTTAATGATCGTTTTCATCGTAACTATAATTATTTTTATGTTAAATGTACATTAACAAGCAGGATCAATGTTAGGAATGTAGGTGACTGGCCGGGGCGCGGCGGGGCCGGGGCCCCATGCTGATGGGATCCCCAGGCAACGGCATCATTTACCTACATGGTAGATCCGAGTCTGTTCTCCGCTCTGCCCCCCCTCCAACCCTTCCTCCTCTGCTCTTTATGGTGGGGAAAAAGGTAAAACAAGCAGCATAAGAGCTTGTAAATAAGTGTATTGGTTTTTACTGATAGATAATTAGTTATTAGCGGTACTGCATTTTAAATAAAAATAGCACAAATCCGCTTATGAATTATAAAAGTTAGTCAATCCACAAAAACGCTGACAAAAAGTTTAGGTCCACTGTAAGCGGATTAGCGCTTTAGCGCTCCCTAGCGGTCTGGCGCCCAGCTTTGGGTATGTGCTCAGGATTCCTTGTGACATCTTTGGTATTAGTCATTAAGTGCTTACAGCACCGCACTCTGGCGGTCAGGAGGGATGAAGTAGAACGAGAGTCATGCATGTAACTACGGTTCTATGAATCCCGGATGACCGCCAGAGCTTCTTTGTCACTCAGAATCCTTGCATTCCGCGAGAAGATTCTGTAAGAGCAGAGCCGTGGATGATGCCAGCATATATCGCCTCTGATTGGTCATCCGTGTCACATCTGTGACTTCGTTGATATAATTTCTCGAACAGCACTTGCGCAAAGGGAACATTTGTGCTTTCAGCACCACCCTCTGGCGATCATCCGGGAATCATAGAAACATAGTTACATGCGTAACTCTCGTTTTAAGTTCTTAGGGAACTTTAGGTTTAGCACTGAAGAACGAAGGGTGCGGGCTGTTTTTTCACCTGGCGAACAGACGAAAAAACATTGTCATCCCTTATGTTGCTGGAGTATCAGAGAATTTCAGAAGGATTTTCAACAAACACAACATCCCAGTACATTTCAAACCCAGCAGGACTCTCAGACAGAGGCTGGTCCACCCGAAGGACAGAACCCCCACACACAAACAGAGTGGTGTAGTGTAGCAGTCCAGTGCAGCGAGGACTGTCCAGACCTATACATTGGAGAAACTAAACAGCCCATCCACAGAAGAATGTCCCAACACAGGAGAGCCTCCTCCTCTGGACAAAACTCAGCTGTTCACCTCCACCTCACGGACAAGGGACACTCTTTTGAGGACCAGAATGTACATATTTTGGACCGAGAGCACAGGTGGTTTGAGAGGGGTGTGAAGGAGGCGATTTATGTAAAAAGAGAGAAACCATCGTTAAACAGAGGAGGAGGTCTAAGATTCCAAATTTCTAAAACTTATAGTGCAGCCCTGGATTTGGTTCCCAGGCGTCTCACACCTGATGAGAACAGAGGAGCCTCGTTTGTGAATTAGACCAACAAAGACTTTGACAGGTCCCTGCTATTAATGTGTGAGGTGTGACTTGTCAATTTACATACAGTAAGATGTGTGTGTTTTCTGTCAGCTCTGTTTTGCTGGTGAAGATTCTCAGTCGTCCAGGACATGATAAATCAAAAAGGCGTTCAATTCAAGATCAACTGGACTTTATTTGTAACAGAAGACGTTTCGCTTCTCATCCGAGAAGCTTTATCAATTCAATGAACCAGACTGTGTGTGCGTGTGGATTTATAACAGGAGTCACGCACCATCATATGTAAATTGCAAGCTGAGGTAACACATACATGTAAATTGACAGATCACACCTTAACAGTAGGGAGTTCCCTTGAAGTCTCTGACAGAAGACACAACAACTGTATGTAAATTGACAAAAAAACACCTCACAGCCCAACAACAGAGGTTTCTCAACAAACTCTGTTTTCACACACTGAACTGACTGCACAAGGTCTGTAAGACGTTGTCAACTCTGTCGGTTTGTTAGCTAAATATCTCAATAACCTCTGGATGTATTTTATGGTGCGGCCCTGCAGCTGGTTCCCAGACGCTTCCCACCTGATGAGAACAGAGGAGCCTCACTTGTTAATTAGACTAACAAAGACTTTGACAGGTCCCTGTTATCAATGTGTGAAGTGTGGTTTTTGTCAATTTACATACAGTAGGATGTGTGTGTGTTTTCTGTAAGCTCTGCTTTCACACACTGAACTTTGAATGGGTCACAGGCACGTGTTATCCCAAGTATGTGTGTGTGTTAGCTTCCAATTTACCTAGTTTGGTGTGTACCAGTGGCCCAGCTTGCTTATAACTTCTCTCTCCCTCTCACAGTCTCCAATTGAGAAAGCTTATCGGATGATGAGCAAAACGTCTTGTTGCTACAAATAAAGTCCAGTTGTTCTGTATTGAACGCCTTTTTTGATTTTATTTCTTGATCATTTCAGACAGAATCAAGATTGTTTTATATTAACAAAGAACACTGTGACTTGCACTGGAGGACAGATTTTAAAGTACAGATTATACTTTGTGTCCTAAGGACACAAAAACATCAACAATAAAAAAATGAACAATAGAACAAAGCAACTTTGATGAATAAAGGATGAGAAATTGTATCCCTTATACTCCTTTTGGCCATTAGGGAATGTAGTGCATGCAGGTAAAACCCAACAACTCCTCTTGGGAAGTCTGGTGGTATTATAATAATTTTATTCCCACCACGTTCTCTGAGGTCAGCGGACCAGTTACTTCTCACAGTTCCAGGAACTCGTCTTAAACGCAGAGGTGACAGAGCCTTCTCTGTAGCAGGCCCAAGACTTTGGAACGAGTTACCTCTGCTCATCAGACAGGCCACCTCCCTCTCGTTTTTCAAATCCCGTTTAAAGACCCACTACTATGGACCTTATCAAGCTCCACCCAGAAACACCCCCTAAACTCCAACATGGCTGCGTGTCTCACAAACAAAGCCTCTCGGGGCGCGAGTTTCAATGGAAACATGGCGTCGACTGATTCTCTGCAGGGTATTTCTGAGTCGATTAGTGTATAATTCCTGCCAGATTTCATCAAAATATCAGCCACGACAATGGACAGGGGAACCAACAAGTTCATGTCATCTTTTTTGGACGACATCAAGTTGTTTGAGCCACGCGATGCCTCCAACATTGTGCGCGTCACAGCAAAATGCTATCGGTCGATGAGGAAAACAGCAGATCCTCACACCCTCAGCTGTGGACAGGATCACTGATGCCTATTGTTCTTGCAAGGCTGGGTAAGTCGGGCATTCATGGTTTTGAGGGTTACTTTTGAAATCAGTGATTTCTGTTGTTGGCAAATGTTTTAGTGTGCCTTGGTCTGATACACTGTACTCGGTGCTAGCGTGGCTAACACGCTTACAGTTTAGTGAAAAGCCTTTTCAGGTAGAATGAAATCTTTAATGTATGTTAGATACGGTACACATTGCATATTGATCTCTTCAGCTAACGTAAGACTGTGTAACAGACAGGCTTCAAGGTGTAGAAGTTGTATCGGTATCGGTAAATGCGGTCATGCACAAGCTCACAATGTAAATTAGCATGTCTAAAAAACTAAGTCTGGTCCTCTGGACATTCCTCTGGTCCAGAGGACCAGACTTAACTTTTTTAGATTTTTCTACCTGGATTATTGAGCATGCATCAGGGTAAATTGGCATGTGTTTATTACTACTGCAGCTTTTGTTTGTGAGATCGTCACGCCCCTGGTAGCTGCGCTGTGACGTGAAATGGGCATTAGCCAATGAAACGTGACCCTGTGGGCGGAGCTTGGTAAGGTCCATTCCGTTGCTTTCAACACCAGGTGATCTGTGTTTGGTCATTATATTCATAATCTGCGAAGATTTTATGTCTATATTCTGTTTTTTACTTCATTTTGTATGTTGCCTATGTGTTGCCTGTTTGTTTGTTTGTACAGCACTTTGGGTGGCCTTGTCGCTGTTTTAAGTGCTCTATAAATAAAATGGTATGGTATGGTATTCCGGATCACACTGTTGTTCCCTGCTGACCTGAAACGGGCCAGGACCATGCCTTTCATTTCAGGAGGATTTTCTGGCAGCTCGCTCTGCTATTTGCTGTAAATTATCTGTTTTTACCCGTTGATTCTGGACCCAGCTTCTGTTTCCCATGGGCGCATCCATTCATCTTGACAGGGGGGCTGGAGCACCCCCTCAGCCCAACTCAAACTGCAGTTGGGCCACCTCATCAGATTTGTTTGCCCATTTAATTTGTGACACTTTATGGTCTGAGACTTTTCTGCACCATTCATATTATTGTCATTATTTTCAGATTGCAGACTATCTGGAATCACTGAATCTTGTTAACACACATGGATCTGCCCATCACTGCAACTTTCACTGTTTTTGGATTCTGAATGATTGCGTCTTCATTAGGGTTGGGCATTGTTTGAATTTGAGCGATTCCGGGTTCCGATTCCGATTCTTTTTGTAGGCGGGATTAAAAAAAGACATGTCAATTAATCTAAAAAAGCTAAGTCTGGTCCTCTGGACATTCAAAAAATAAAAAAAAGACAAAGCAAAAAAAATGTAGAAACGTTTCGTCTTTCGTCCGAAAGACTTCTTCAGTCTGAGAAGCTGTATTCAGCTCAGCCTGAATGTCCAGAGGACCAGACTTAGCTTTTTTAGATTTTTCTACCTGGATTATTGAGCATGCATCAGAGTACATGTCAATTAAATTCAGTTCAGTTTATTTATACTGTATAGCACCAAGTCACAACAGAAGTCGTCTCAGGGCACTGAACAGAAAAAAATCAAATATAAAAATAATAAGTTAACAGAAACTTCCATATAAAAATAATAAGTTAACACTAATTTTCTGAGGGGCAGACTGCTTTGAGTTTAAATCCATCATGTTATAAATGAGCAACAGTAGTTAGGCAGAGTTCTTTCAGGATGAAATAATTTGAACTTCTATATGAATTTTAATGCTATGAACTTTTTACTTTTTGTTAAATTTACTATGAATTTCTCACAGGGCTATTTTCAACTAGTATATAAATATCAAACTTATTAACTTCAACATGTTATGAGTTTTCTTTTCACAGGGGTACACGCTTACAAGAGAGCTTTATGTTTGAAACCCTCATGGAAACACATTTCCACATGTCCAGTGTGTGATGCTGCAGCCATGTTACAGAGCTCCCACTGATGAGCTAACCTGTTGCAGAATAATAAACAAAATTATTATTATTATTATAAAAAGAGCAACTTTTACAATCCAGTCCAGATTAGCAGCAGGTACAGTATAAAATCAGAAACTGTTCTTGTTGAGGAAAATGATCATCTGCTTCTCAGACAGTATGTGTGAGTGTTCTGGACAGACAGCGTCTCCTGCAGTGGACAACACGTTTGCTGGGTGTGGGAGAATGAACACATAAATATGAGAATGCAAGATCTGACAGCAAAGGATAAGTTTTGTGTTGCTACCACCAGCAGCAGGGTCCTCAGACAGAACGGCTGGTGGAATGTCCTGGTACATCTGCAGCCCTTTCTCCACTTGTTTCTTCATGGACATGGAGCTGTGACATTATGTTGTGCCTCTTACTCAGCAAAAAGCTTCTCCAGTGCAGACTTTCTGGACAGACTGCAGGGAGGTTGTTCCTAAACAAACAACAGGTTCATCAGTATTATCAGTAAAAAGGGATTATTAAATCATTATTAAGATTGAGAATGTATATGATTTCAGCTATCATACACTTACACTCTCCTCCTCATCCTCCACTCCTTCACTCTCAGGCCTTTAAATACCGGTAAGTCCTCGAAGCTCAATGGGATTAACCTCTCTAAATAAATACTCTGATGCATGCTCAATACTTCAGGTAGAAAAATCTAAAAAAGCTAAGTCTGGTCCTCTGGACATTGTTTTGCCTTTTTTTTAATGTTCAGAGGACCAGACTTAGCTTTTTTAGACTGCCTAAATAAAGGTTGAATGAATAACTGAAAGTTATGCACCATAACTCATGTTCCCTGAAGGAAGGGAACGAGGTGCAACACATTGACTATGGGAATTGCGCCGCTGCGCGATTCACCTGAAGTAATACAATCACGCCTTTTAAGGCAGGTGGGAATCAGCAATGAGACCCCACCCTCTTTGCATAAAAGGGACTGACGCCCCACCTTCATCCTCCAAGTGCACTTCACTGAGCTTGGGCATTGAAAGGGCAAATATGTGTTGCACCTCATTCCCTTCCTTCAGGGAACATGAGTTATGGTGCATAACTTTCAGTTCCCTTATCAGTCAGTACACTCGGTGTAACACATTGACTATGGGAACGTAATTCAATCACGCCCTGGAAATGCTCTGGAAATGCATGCTTGTGAGAACTTATGCCTTAGACTACAGGCGTCAGCTGCTCTCTACTCAGTGGTAGAGAGAACATCCTGAGTTACGTCACATGCTGTGACATCCAAACTGTAGTGTTTCACAAACGTGTTTGTTGAGGCCCAGTTAGCAGCTGCACATATTTCTGCTACTGGCACACCTCTGAATAAGGCCCAGGAAGTGGCTAGGCCTCTGGTTGAGTGAGCATGTACCCCAGAGGGCACCTGCTGACCTTTGCTACTGTACGCCCTCTTAATGGCCTCAGTCACCCAGTGTGAGAGGCGTTGTTTTGACAGGGCCCTGCCTGCAGCAGGAGTAGCAAAACACACAAACAATTGGTTTGTTTTGCGCCAGCTGTTAGTTTTTTCCATGTAGACGCTCAGGGCCCTAACAGGGCAGAGCACGTTCAGCCGCCTCTGTTCTTCAGTTAGAACAGGGGGAGGAGGAAATGTTGACAGCTCAAAGTCCAGACTTCTTGGATTTAAAGTTGGTACTTTTGGCACATTTGCGGGATTTGGACGCAAGGTGACCTTTGACCCATCTGGGGCAAACCTGGTACACATTGGGTGCACAGGTAATGCGTGGAGGTCACCACGTGTTTTGCTGAGCACAGAGCCAAGAGCAATGCAGTTTTATAAGATAATAAATCTATCTTAATGCTGCCAAGAGGCTCAAATGGAGGCTCACACAAAGCATCCAGGACTAATTGTAGGTCCTACTGGGGGGCCAAAGTCCTACCTGGAGGTTTCTTCCTCAGCACGCCCTTCATGAATCGTATCATGAGAGGGTGGGTACCAGGTGATTTACCTCCCCAGCCCTCGTGACATGCTGAGATGGCTGACAAAAAGACCTTAATGGTGGAGAAAGAGCGGCCCTTCTCCAGCAGGTCCTGCAGGAAGGTGAGGAGCTGGATTAAGTCACAGGAATATGAAACTATATTCCTCTCTAGACACCAGACCTCAAAAACATGCCACTTGCGAGCGTAGAGAGTTTGCATGGACTGTGCTCTCGCTCCCTGTATTGTGTTTACAACATTACTGGGTAGTCCAGAAGCTATTAGCTGGTCCCTTTCAACGGCCAGGCCCAGAGCTGCCATAGCTCTGGACGTGGGTGAAGGATTTGCCCGTGGGCTTGGGTCAGCAGGTCCCTGTGGGGGGGCAGCTGCCATGGTGTCCCCTCCAGCAGTGAAATCAGCTCTGGGAACCATGCTTTTTGCGGCCACTTGGGGGCTATCAGTATTAGTAATAGAGCCCCCTGGCACACACGTTCCAGCATTGCCTGAATCAAGGGAACAGGTGGGAACGCGTAATACAGCCTCCCTGCTGGCCAGCTGTACGTCAGAGCATCTGTCCCCAGCAGTGCATCTGTCTCCCTTATCGAGTGATACAGGGGGCAGTGCGTGTTGTTGCTGCAAGCGAACAGATCGACGTGGGCCCTCCCGTACCGTGCCCAGACCTGGTTCACGATACGTGGGTTCAGCCACCACTCCGAAGGGAGGAGGGGCCCTCTGAAGAGGGCATCTGCCCCGTGATTTAGCTCACTCGGAATGTGAGTCACCCTCAGCGACAATATTTGTGAGCTGCACCACGTGAGCAATCTATAACCGTGTTTCCATCTATTTTCAATTCGAATTTTGAGCGAATTTTTAAAATTTCGCAAAAATGTAAATAAAAATTAATGCGAATCAGAAGTGTTTCCATCAACTGGCTTGAAGCGCATCCACCAGGCCACGCAAAGCGGCATTACGTCAGACGTCAGCGTCATTACGTCAGACGTCAGCGTTACACATGTCTACAGTAAATAGGAAGTAGCGGTTGAAAACAAGACCCGACCACACATCTCGACAAAATGGAGTAAGTTGTATTTATTCTGTCATGCCAACTAGTTTTAGCAATGTTACAACGGAAACAGCTGATCAGTCACATGACGTGAATGTTCGCTACGTCAGAACTGAGTCGGCAAATCTGTTTCCATCTCCGTTTTGCGCATCGGCTCTGATTCGAAAACCCCAAAAACCACCTCAAGCGAGCGTATCAACTTTTTTGCGAATTAGAGGAAGTTAATTCGAATCGTGCCGTTTCCATTCACCTTTTCTGATGCAATACTTCAAAATGTGCATCAAGAAACCTTGATGGAAACACGGCTAGTGTGTCAACCTGAGGAGGGGCTGGGACCTTGTCCCCCCTTCCCTGTTGATGAATGAGACTGTCGTCCTGTTGTCTGATTTTATCAGGACATGTTGTTATGCAACCAGCCCCTTCCTGTAAAAGTGTTTAAGAGCCAAAAACACGGCTCTGAGTTCCAGGAAGTTTATGTGGAGTTTGGCCTCCTGCTGTTTCCAGACCCCTTGGGCATACTGGTTTCTGCAGAGACCTCCCCATCTGGTTTTTGAGGCGTCCGTGGTGATCAGAACACGTGACAGCACTCTTCACAGTGTGACGCCTTTGTTGAACACTGTGGGAACCTTCCATGGCTCCAGAGCCTTCATGCACTCTGGACCAATCAGTATCCCTTTTGTTCGTCGAGGGGGGTGCAGGTTGCAGTTGTTTGTTGATGATCTATATCTGTAACGGGCGCATTTTTAATAAGGCCAGAGGCACGCAGACAATAGCTGCTGCCAACAGGCCCAAGAGACGCTGGCACATCTTGAGAGGCACCCTCTGACCTAGCTGAAAACGTGCTAGGCAGAGGTGAAGGGATGAAACCCGTGCCTCTGAGAGCCTTGCCCTGTACCATATGGAGTTGAGCTATACTCCCAGAAATACGGTAATCTGAGATGGGGTCAGATTGCTTTTGGTCAGGTTTAAAACAAAACCGAGAGCTTCCAGGGGAGACATCACCTTCTCTGTGTGCTGCTGTGGCTGGAGTCTGTTGTGTCCAAGAATAAGCAGATCGTCCAGATAATTCAGAACTCTGACCCCTTGACCCCTCAGCGGTGCCAAGGCCGCGTCCAGGCATTTCGTGAATGACCGGGGGGTGGATTTCAGGCCAAAAGGCATTGCCAAAAACTCGAACACGGTGCCCTGGAAGGCAAAGCGCAAATATTTTCTGTGGCAAGGCAGGATGCTGACGTGGAAAAATACGTCTCGGAGATCCACTGTGCAGAAATAATCCCTCTGTTGGACCGAATGGATTACTTGTCTGAGTGTCAACATTCTGAATTTGAACGTTTTTATTCTTTTGTTCAGACCCCTGAGGTCCAAAATAGGGTGCAAGCCCTGATCCCGTTTTGGTACCAGGAAGTACTTGCTGTAATGACCCTTTTTCACATCGTGAGCAGGGACCATTTTGATCACTCCTTTCTGCATCATGACTGAGATCTCGTCTTTTAACACATGTGCGCGGTCTGGGCTTATGGCAGATAGCAGCACCCCTGTGAAAGGAGGTGGCCGCTTGTGGAACTGCAGCCGGAGACCAAGGGTGATAGTGGACGTGACCCACGTGCACGGTTTGCATGCCTCCCAGGTGCCCGCGTGTGCACTTAGTCTGGAAGGCATGTGTATTGTGTGAAGTTTGTGTGTCAAGGGGACGGGAGGGGGTGAATGGCCCCCTCTCGTATGCCCTTTGGCGGACTTCCCTGTCCCTCCGTGGTCTCCTGAGTGTCTGTCTGGTGTTGACAGAACTCTGGCTGCCAGCGGGGGCTCATTGTCTGCCCTGACAGTTCGTGTCTCATGAGGGTAGAGGTGACCAGGTGTGAATGCTGGTCCCCCCACTTTATGTTGACACGTTTGCATAAAAAGGGGTGCTGTGTGTTTTTTTTAGTCGACACACAGAACATCATGTGCTTTGAGACTTTATTGCTGTGCTTAAAAGAACATGTCTTTATTACACCAACATTTGAGTGATTTTTTGTGCACACATAATTCATACCAGATAAACGTGGCTTTTTACACATAAATTCTGGCTTAAACAGTTCAGTTTCCCCTGTTTCCACATGGGCGGGAATACCTAAAAAGTGGCGAAGCGGCCCTGCATCAGGACAGCTTCTGTCGAACGCCGGACGTTTCTGTGTGTGTGTGGGGGGAGGGGGTGGGGTGGGCGTGAGGCCGAGTGGTGGCGTGGCTGTGCGGCCCTTTGTCCGCTAGCGTCTCTGGGTTGCACAAATTGCTTTCTGGGCATCCCCTCACGTAAGGCCTCGGCCTGTTTCCTTCTCTGTTTCAGCCTGCTCTGGATTCTCTCGAGAGCACTGCCAAAAAGCCCCGTTGGCTCGATGGGATGATGGAGGAACGGGACTCGTTGGGCCTCTGGAAGGTCTGTCAGCGTTAGCCACAGGTGGTGCTGAGTAGGGGTGCGAATCTCTCAGTGTCTGGAGAATCGATTCGATTCCGATTTTTGATGCACCGAATCGATTAAAATCGATTTTCGATTCTGAAACTATTTTCGATTTTGAAACTATTTTCGATTCTGAAACAATTTTCAATTGAAATCATGAAAAGATTAAACAATAATGTAAACAAATAAAACATTTATTTAAAGCAATAATGTATGCTTGTAGCAAACATTAATAATGTCAAATAATACAGTATAAATACAGCAGCCTGAATTGTGAGCAGATGGGTATATGAATAGAATGCAGCAGCTTTAATCGGGTCCCGGAGGTCACTGGTGCCTATATCCAGCAGTCACTGTGCGAGAGGCAGGGGACACCCTGGACATGTCTCCAGTCCATCACAAATAATTCAAAATACAAACGTAAACAAAGATTTCAGCCTACTGTATTGCATAAACATTTAACTCAAAATAAAATAGACTTCAAAATCATATTGCATTCATCCATGTTTCAAATGTGTATGGATGGATTTTGTTTAAAAGATTTGTTTGGTAAATCTTTTCAACAAAAGCCATCTATCCATCATCTTTACCCGCTTTATCCTTATCGGGTCCTGGAGGTCACTGGTTCAGGTCAGATTTCTTCTTCTTTCTGCCACCTTTCATTTTATGTATTCTTTCATATACTATGAGATATGGTTTTATTTTCTTTATCTTTTGGGTTTTAATGTAAAAAAAAAATTTTTTTTAAATCGATTTTGGGGCTTTTAGAATCGATTCTAAATCGCCAGGACTAAGAATCTCGATTCTTTAAAAAAAAAAAAATCAAAATTTTTTCCTGCACCCCTAGTGCTGAGCAATGACAATCTCGGCCATACTGCGCCCTTGAGCAATGGCAGCTGTCCCCATGAGGCGAAGAGCAAAATCTGTCGCCTTGCGGGCCTCCTCCAGTACGTCGGCTGCTTTCTTTTTGTTGGCAGTCTGCTGGAGCTCCTGCAGTTTTTCCGCCAAGTATGCCTGCATCATGGCTGAAGCGTTCATGGCGCGGACCGCGAGGCCCTGAGCTCGGTAACATTTCTCAAGCTGGGAGGCCGACATGCGGCAGGCCTTGCTAGGCAGCGTTGGTTTTGAGCCAGAAGTTCTGGGGGCTAAATGGGTCGCCAATGTGTCCTCCTTTTGGGGGATGTTGGCCATGCCACAGCCGACTCCATTCCTGCAATGTCCAGGAATTGAGAGAGAGGCAAAGTCAGTGGAGCCCTGGGTTCAGCCCAGGTGTGAGTCAGCTCCGTCTGGAAGTCGGGAAAAATCAGCATCCTGTGCCTCGTGGCCGACTGCTGCTTGGCGAAGAAGAAATTGCCCGCCAACCTCATTACCTGTTGTCGAGGTGGGGGTTCTGGCCAAGTTATCCGCAGCGTGTCCACTGCTCTGCGACACAGCTCGAACAGAGCTGGGACAGACACATCAGTCTCTGGTTGACCTGCTGCGGGGATCTGGGAGAAGTCCTCGTCTTCTCCTTCGTCCTCGTTGTTGGCTTCGTCGTCAGTTAATTCGCCCGAGGCTGTTAGCGAGAGCTCATCTGCTCGCAACAAGACCCTCGTGTCGAACTCGTTGGTGGAGTCCCCGAGTGGGGCCACCACATCCATGCTTCCTCCCCAGTCGGCTTGACCACTGTCCTCTAAGTCGACAGCCTCAAGCTCCTCCATGGGAGTGAGGGCTTTGTCGAGGAGCAGTTCCCGCGCCGTGGTGGAGCCACCCATGGCTTTGACCCCAAAGTCCATGCATCTCCGTCTCTCTGTTTCACGTAGCAGTCCGCAATGAAGGCAGCTTTCGGGGGAGTCCAAAGCAGTTTTTGCGTGTAGCATCCCTAAGCAGATGGGACAGGCCTCGTGGGTGTCTGTCGCTGAGAGGGAATAACCATATCCGCTGGGGCAGGCTCGGGAGCCGGGGCTCGCCGGCCTGCTGCTCTTGTTGGAGTTCTTCGACTTTCTCTTGCATTTCTCCGGAGCCATGGCTGTAGAGATGCGTCGAGTTGTAGCCAGTTAGCCGTCCGCTAACCGTTGCAAATAATTCCTCTCGTCGAGCTGCTCTCGTTAGCTAGCTGCAGCCGTTAGCTACGCGGGTAGCGTGGCACAGCTAGTTTTGTCTCGTAGCTGAGCTGTGAAAAGAGAACAAAAAGCTTCGAAATTTTAGGTAGACTGCACTGGGTTAGCCTCCGCTAATCCCAGTGCTCATAGGAAAATATCTCTGTAACGCTCAGGGTAGGGAGCGAGCTCACCTCCAAGTCGAGCAATTCCAGTCACAGAGAGTCCTGCGAAGTTCAGGTTTGAAGCGAGGTGAAGGGCAAAAGAGGATGAAGGTGGGGCATCAGTCCCTTTTATGCAAAGAGGGCGGGGCCTCATTGCTGACGCCCACCTGCCTTAAAAGGCGTGATTGTATTACTTCAGGTGAACTGCGCGGCGGCGCAATTCCCATAGTCAATGTGTTGCACCGAGTGTACTGACTGATAAGGGAACCCACTGCATTCACATCCAAAAACATTGCACAACAAAATAATAAAACCCTACAGACTGCAATGTCCTTGGCTACGTGCTTGATGACCATTTTTGAATTCATCCATGTGAGTGATTGCAGCAGTTCAAGGTGAACTTGTTTTTGTTTTGTTTGCAATAAAATTTCAAATAAAGCTCCACTTAAACCAGGGGTGTCCAAAGTGGGGCTCGGGGACCATTTGTGGCCCTTGGAGTGATTTTGTGCGGCCCACATTTGCCGTTTAAGAATGGTGTAATTTGGGCCCGTAAGCTTCAGAGATGATTTCTCTCTTGTAAATGAGTCCTCGAGGCTCAATGAGACTAACCTGTATAAATAAATGTTGAATGAAAAAATTGATGCAGATGTAGGCCTTTTGCAAATTTAATGGTCAAAATTTTTCATATAATTTTTAGGTTTAACAGCAAAACAGATTAAAAAAAATATCAAAATGAGCAGTACTGTATTGTTTAATACAGTACAATCCTTTGGCAATAAATCAATAAATTCAACTAAATTAATTAATAAAAAGATTTATTAAGCTTTTAATGTTTTGGACTACAGCAATTTAGAATACCATTGCCACCAGAAGTACCATACTCAGTTTTGTCCTTTCTCCAAAAATACTGTTTACGTTTTTGCGTTGTGTTGTGTTTGAGTTTTTTTTTTCAAATCACTACAAATATGTACGTTCTTTTAAATTGATTTATTTTATGTTTTTTATTCACCTTTTTATGACTCGTGTCTCCTTTCATCTTACAAGTTTTGGCCCACGTATGAAAATGTTTGGATCATCATTAAAACTGCAAAAGGACTTGTAATGTGAAACAAACCATTACAAGCCTAAAACTGAAACAAAACTAACCAGTTTCATTCTGATGGTGATTAATTTATTTCTGTCGCAGTCATTTAAGTTCAAGTTCAAGGTACTTTATTGTCATTCACATCACATGTGGTACACAAGGTGGAACGAAATTGTACACACAGGGTCCCTGTCACATCAAAAAATGGCAGAAATACAAAGTATAAAAAGAAACAGTAAATAATTATCTAAGCTATATGTTAAACAAATGCTAAACAATACGCTAAAAGATCTAAGATATAAGCTAAATACTAATAATGTAAAAGAAGTGTCATTTTTCTTAAAAGACTACAAGGTCATTTGCTTTTGAGAGCTTGACAGAAATGTAAAACTGCACATAAAAAAGTGATAAGTTTTGAATTTTCAAAGTTAAACGTCCTTCAAATGTCTTTTTTTACTGAACTATGAATGATAATGAGACTGCTGTGCCCGAACAGTCACAAAAATATAAGTTCAGAGCTTACACCAAGACTTATACTGTACACACAGGTGCAGGTACTTCTACTGCAGCCTACGTGGTCAAATGCAAAGTAATCACACCTACAGTACTAACTTGGTACAGTATTTTGTGCCTGCTTGTACACGTGACTTGTTTGCCTTGCGCTCAAAGCTTTCTGAGAAGTGAGATGTTGTCAGGAAACACTATCCAATGAGTCTTTCACTTGTAACTTGAAGTGACTGTAAGTGAAACCCAGCCTGTTATGTAACACATTTCTCAGTGGAATGTACACATGCTTGAGGTCGAGCCTCCCACAGGCCGATCACAGCACCTCCTCCGTTGCCTGGGCTCAAGTGTTTTTTGTCTGTCATTGTCTAAAAAGATTCCCACAGTGCGCAGCAGGTTCTGTTTGACTTGGACACAAGTGAAGGACGAGACCACGTAATGACGCATGCTCTGTGCCGTTCCTCTTGGAGTCTTGTTGCCATAGTATCAGGACCAGTCTCCTACCACACGTATTCATGACCCTGAGTTTACCCCAAACACTGAAACCCCAGAGGCTTTACTGGAAACTGAATGTCTTACAGTAAACTCGCTGTGGCACTTTTTCTTTCGAACTGGAGACAACATTACATAACTTTAACCTGACTGGGTTGTTGTTTTTTCAAATGTTTTTCCTGTTCCTTTTGTCTTTTTTCCCCAAAACAAATTAATCTTTACACACTGAAGTCCTTGAATTTTTTATTTTATTTTTAATATACTGAGACAATTTACCAGACATTTTGGAGACGGTAGTCCTGATACACTGTGAGTTGTTGAATGAAACCTGAATGACTAAAACACATTTGAACTCTTCTTCATGGGGGAGCTGTCCTAACAAACCCAAACTGTCTGGTGCGTTAAGATAACAGCGTTAACTGACGCAGGTCCCTGTCCAGGCCTCTGTCACAATTTTGTCCAAGCCTACGAGGAAGTAACATCAGGTACAGTTTGGGAGTTAAATTACAGGATTAGAGTTTCCCATAAACCACTCTGACCAAAGTGAAAGTGATAGTTGATTCACAACAAGTCAAAGAGAGGATTACAAACAAACACTGTGTATATAAGGAGAAACAGACAGCTGCAAATACAGTGATCTAAGAATTTATAGATAATAATAATAATAATAATAATAATAATAATAATAATAATAATAATAATAATAATAATAATAATAATAATGAATTTAATTTATAACGCACTTTTCATTAACAAAAATCTCAAAGTGCTACAAAGTGCAACAAAATCAAAAATAAAACAAGTGATAAAACAAGTAAAATCAATAATAATATCAACTAAGATCAAAGATAAAATCATGTGGAGGCAGAGTAGGCTTGCTTAAAAAGAAAAGTCTTTAAGCCGTTTTTAAAGTCAACCAGTGACTGTGGAGCTCTCAGGTAGTCAGGGAGGGAGTTCCATAGGCGGGGGGCAGCCACACAGAATGCCCGGTCTCCCATGGTCCTTAATTTGGTTTGTGGAATGTGAAGGAGATTACTGTTCTGTGATCGTAGAGACCGGGTGGATGAATATGGAGCAAGAATGTCCTTTAGATAATCTGGTGAAGTTCCGTGTAAGCATTGGTGTGTAATGAGAGCAGTTTTGTACTGAATTCTGTAGGTGACAGGAAGCCAATGGAGGTTATGGAGAATGGGCGTAATATGTTCAAATTTACGAACTCTCAACAAAATCCTTGCTGCACTGTTTTGAATATATTGAAGCTTCTGAAGGTTTTTGCCAGGGATTCCAATAAACAGGGAGTTGCAGTAGTCGAGCCTGGAGGAGACAAAAGCATGGACGAGTTTCTCAGCATCAGGAAAAGTCAGAGATGGGCGAAGTCTGGAGATGTTTCGAAGATGGAAGAAGCAGGTTTTAAACAGATGCTTAATGTGATTTTCAAATGTAAGATGAGAGTCCATTTTTATTCCAAGATTTGTAACAGAGGTGGAGAGGGGGATGTCTTGTCCAGAAAAGGAAATTGTTGTTATAGTTGATGTTTGTACCTGGTGAGGGGTGCCAATCAGTATGGCCTCAGTCTTGGAGCAGTTTAATTGAAGAAAGTTCTGATTCATCCATGCCCTTATTTCCTCCAGGCAGGCAGAGAGGGCAGTGAGTGAAGATGGAGATGACAATGGGGAAGATGAGGATGCTCCAGTCCTGATGTAAAGCTGTGTATCGTCAGCATAACAGTGAAAAGAAATGTTGAACTGATTAATAATTTAATAATAATAATAATATTGAATTTAATTTATAACGCACTTTTCATTAATGAAAATCTCAAAGTGCTACAAAGTGCAACAAAATTAAAGGTCAAATTTGACCTAAAGGCAGCATGTAAAGGTATAGATCAGCATCTGTGCCCATATCAAATCAAAATTAATTTAGTTCTAGATATTAAAAACAGTAAAACACAGAACAATAACAAATAACTTAAAGAATACCTGTTGCTCCACACCTTTTATGTCAACCGTAGTGATACACCTCTTTCTCTGAAAACCTTCAGTGATACACCTCTTTCTTGGAAAACCTTCAGGAAAGGACAGAACACTGTTTGTCCCATTAATTTGAATCCAGGACACATATTATCTCACCAAGAGACTTTTTACTTTTGTCCTAATTCAAATAATCAAAAGAATAACCTTCTTTTATTTTATTATCATTATTATTTTCAATATTTTGATTATCAAGGGACTCTGTTTAATCTAAGGACAGGTCAACATGATCTTTTCAGTATTTGTTTAAAAGTGTTAAGACAGTTTAATCAGTTTTAATCGTAAAACTGGCGTCCACTAATCCATTCCTTCTGCCTTCTAACACTTTTTCTCCTCCTCTCTAGGGAGGGGGCGAGTACCTGAAGTCAGGCTTCCTTCAAAAGCTCTCACTTCCTTGAACTCGCAATTTCAAGAGATTCAAGAGTTGAGATGAGATCTTCTTGGACTCAGCTGTGAACGGTGGCCATGAGTCAAAGGCCTCGTTTCCCAGCTAGGATTTACAGCATGCCGCTGTAAATCCGACCGAGCTTGAAGCTCCAAACTTTTAATAAAAATTCCTTCTGAGGAATATTTTATTTTGAAAATCAACCGGACTGACGTTACTTCCGGTCGATCAGACGGACACAGGAGACGCTGGTAAGGTTTGATGCTGTTACTAATGAAATTTGTGAACTCTTTAGAAACAATGTTTTTGATGAACAGAAATCCTTGTTGAATGTAACTGACACCACTGTTGGTAAAGCTTGTTTTTCTTCAACATGTAGGAACAACAGAATTATCCGTGCCCTGTTCCAGCAGGATATTATTTCTATCCCCTCATCTGTCTCATACTGGAGAAACTTTGTCCCTGACTCACAATGGAAAAATGTGTGGACATTTCATCAGAAACTGATGATAAACAACAAAATGAAAGATGTCTCCTTTAAACTGTTACACAGAATATATCCTACTAATCAATTCATGAAGAAATATATCAAAACAATTGACCCCAACTGTAAATTTTGCAAAGAGCACCCCGAAACAATCAGTCATTTATTCTGGAATTGTTGTATCATTAAGACATTTTGGAAGCATTGTAATAATTTTATCATCAGTAATATTGATTCAAAATTTTCGTTAAGATATGAACACATTATTTTTGGCTTTCACGAAAAGAATATTAATGTTAAAAAAAAACTGGCAATTAATTTAATTATAATATTTGGCAAATACCATATTCACAAATGTAAATTTTCATCATCTTCGCCTTTTTTTCCAGGCTTAATTAAAGAAATAGAATTATATTTATGCACCATTTCTAAGAGTAACAACAAGAAAGCTATAAACACGTTTGAATGTTGTAGCTCCTTGAGTATATTTAATGTATAATTTTATTTTTTATGCACTCATTGTAGAAATCTGGCACCCCCCTGGCATAGTTATTTTTTTTTCTCTGTGTTCCTTGTTCTTGTAATCTTGTCCTTTGTTCTTTTTGTTCACATTCTTATGATTGTAAATGTATCTGTAGTAAATTAATAAAAAAAAAATTAAATAAAAAAAAAAATTAAAAAAAAGACGCTGGTAAGGTAGCACGCTAAGGTTAGCCCTCTCTTTACCGGAACCGAGACTTCGCAAGGTAACGAGTTGTTGATGTTACTAAAGCATACCTGGCGTTCAGCTGACGTCACTGGAAGAGCTGTCATTTCCTGGTTGAACTCACTCATTCACGAGTCGACAAACTTCCCTCTTTCCTCCTATTCTCTTATCCATCTTTGCCAGTAATTTTGAGTTAAAGTGCCCTCAGATATAAGTTATTTAAGAACTCATAACTTAATCTGTTGTCCCTTAAATACTCGTCGGCTAGTAGAAATTACGGACGCGTGATTTCCGTCTGTTGATGTTTAATTCATAAGAAGTTGATTAGAACCAAATCAAAGTGTACATGTTATGATGTTAATAAATGACTCCATTTCCTTGATGGGTCAAATATAATTAACGTCTCATGGTCACTCTATCTCATTTGGTCACACAAGATGTTTTAATCCAAAAAGAAGAGAACTTGTGAATAAATAAACAATTACTATGCTTGAACTTGAACTAGTCTTGAATAATTAATTAAGGTTGTGACAGGAAACCCTACATCCTACACAACTAAAATCATTCTATACTGAAACGGACAAATGTATAGTGATTTTGGTCGAATTGTAACTGATGTTACGCAACACATCAAGTTTTAGTCATTTTGCCTCTAATGCTGATGAGCTTTGGCAACCAACTTAAATTTAGTTGACTCCAGAAGTTGAACAGTTTTAGATGTATATTTGTTCATTACGTTCAGAGAGTTTCATTAAAATCTGTTCAGTGGTTCATGAGATATTTTGCTAAAAGACAGAGTTGATGCTAATAGTTAACGCTAAAGTTTTAAGCAAAGATGTCACATGAGTATCACTTGGTCTGTGTTGAGAGTGACTCAAGTACCATTACACTGAGTTTTAGCTCCAAATCTGTTCATTTGATGACAATAACGATTTTCCTGAAAAATGTGTTTCAGTCTGTCCATTGATCTGTGAGATATTTTGTTAAAAGACAGGCAGAGTTGAATAAAATAAAATAAAAGATTGTTTTAAAAACAACTTGCATGAATAATTAATACCGGTACCCAGAATATGTGACAGAAATTACTTTCTCAAGGTTCAAGGTTCTTTATTGTCATTCGCATCCCATGTGGTACATGAGGTGGAACGAAATTGTGTACACAAGGTCCCAGCTACATCCAAAAATAGCAAAAATATAAAGTCTAAAAAAGAAGGGCTGTTCAACAAAACTGCTCAGGGGGCCACAGTTTCTGAAAGCCAGGAGCTCGGGGGTCGGACATCCAGCAATTAAAATCATTATGTAAATAAACCAAGTGTTACAATGATCTGTTCCTTTTAAATTTGTTTGTTTTATTGCATTAAATCTTGAATACAATAAACTGAACTCAAAACCCAAGACC
>JBBPBX010011514.1:0-10419 GCA_038048925.1 Garcialebias charrua | reverse complement strand
GAACTTGGAAAAAGGGCCTTCTCCTACTCTGCTCCTGCTTCCTGGAATATCTTACAAAAAGATCTGAAGCTCTCGGCCCTGACCTCTCTAAATGATTTTCAGAATCTGTTGGAATCCTGGCAAAAACCAATGCTGATTTGTTCCTGTTTTTGATTTTGTACATCTACCTTATAATGTTTGCTAGTTTTTGCTACTTTTTCTTTTTCTTTTGTCTATTGTTTAATGTACTTGTACCATTGCTGTTCATCATTCTTTAGTTTGTAGCAGGTCGCTTTCGTAAATGAGCCCTCGAGGCTCAATAAGATTTACCTGACTAAATAAAGGTTCAATGAACAGTATTCAGCAAAGTACATTCAACTGAACTACAGCAAATCAGCATAAAATCACATCCATCCATCCATCCATCAGCAAAATGATGTGAACCATGAACCATGAGCACTTCTCAAAGAGCAGCTTTTAACATCAGAACTGCAGCAAATCAGCATAAAATCACATCCATCCATCCATCCATCCATCAGCAAAATGATGTGAACCATGAACCATGAGCACTTCTCAAAGAGCAGCTTTTAACATCAGAACTGCAGCAAATCAGCATAAAATCACATCCATCTGTCCATCCATCCATCTATCAGCAAAATGATGTCAACAATGAAACATGAACACTTCTCAAAGAGCAGCTTTTAACATCAGAACTGCAGCAAATCAGCATAAAATCACATCCATCCATCCATCCATCCATCAGCAGCAGCATCAGCTTATTGACATTATTCAGCACCAAATCAGCATAACATCACATCCATCATAACATGTTGCAACCATAATGTTTTTGAAACCAGTGCGTTGATGTATGTCCATGTGCATGAAAAAGAAGTCCATGAACTCAGAAAAAGCTAGAAGCAGCAGAAAAATGAAACAAAATTGCCTTATTTTGACTGAAGTGTAGGTAGACAGGTGATGTTTTTCTCATGTTCAAACCTGGATCTGATGGAACTACTTAGCCATTGCTCAACAATGAATGTTAGAAGCATTTTAGGCCAGCTGTTAGTTCAGCAGCAGGTGTCAGTTCAGGTGTGTGGTCCTGATGTGAGCAGGTCTGTGCATCAGATGAAGTTTTTTTGTTTTTGGCAGCAGTCATTTAGGCAGAAGGACACAAAGGTGATGGATGGAGGCAGCATGTAGGACACCAGAGGCAGGAAGAGCAGACGTCCAGGAAGACAGAGGCAGGCAGGACAGACGTCCATTCATGTAGAATGTGCAAGATGTGATCTGTGTAAGAATTAACACAAACATGAAAATGTGCAGTTACAGCTGGAAAATCACCTGCAAAGAAAACATGAAAAACACACAGAGAACAAATTCTACTCACTGCTGATGTTCACAAACAGGTGACACTGGAGACAAGCTATGGCAGCATGCAGGACAGATGTGGCAGGACAGAGAGGCGAAAGAAGCAGGCGGTTCTGTTGAAACAGACACAGATGTGAACACCTGCAGATAAAAAAAACACGGACAACAACAACTTCTCCTTACCTGTGTGGTGCATGTGTGGAGCTGGAGGACAGGCAGGAGGCTGGAGGAGGTGCAGGAGGCTGGAGGCAGAGCAGCAGGTGTAGGTAGCACCAGAGGCTGATCCATGAGGCGGAGCAGCAGGTGTAGGTAGCACCAGAGGCTGATCCATGAGGCGGAGCAGCAGGTGTAGGTAGCACCAGAAGCTGATCCATGGGGTGGAGCAGCAGGTGTAGGTAGTACCAGAGGCTGATCCATGAGGCGGAGCAGCAGGTGTAGGTAGTACCAGAGGCTGATCCATGAGGAGGAGCAGCAGGTAGTTCTGTTGAAACCCACACACAGACGTCAACACTTGCAGATAAAAAAAACACAGACAACAACAACTTCTCCTTACCTGCATGGTGTAGTGCACATGTGTGGATGGACCGGGGGGGCATGCCGCTTTGGAGGCTGTATAAAAAAAACACAGACAACAACAACTTCTCCTTACCTGCATGGTGTAGTGCACATGTGTGGAAGGACCAGGGGGGCATGCCACTTTGGAGGCTGTAGAGAGAGAGAGATGATGATTACAGTAGGTGTAGATGTAACATCCATCCATCCATCCATCTTCTTCCGCTTATCCGGGGTCGGGTCGCGGGGGTAGCAGCCTAAGTAGGGAGGCCCAGACTTCCCTCTCCCCAGCCACTTGGAGCAGTTCCTCCGGGGGAATCCCAAGGCGTTCCCAGGCCAGCCGAGAAACATAGTCCCTCCAGCGCGTCCTGGGTCTTCCTCTGGGTCTCCTCCCGGTGGGACGTGCCCGGAACACCTCACCAGGGAGGCGTCCAGGAGGCATCCTAACCAGATGCCCGAGCCACCTCAACTGGCTCCTCTCGATGTGGAGAAGCAGCGGCTCTACTCCGAGTCCCTCCCGGATGACTGAGCTTCTCACCCTATCTCTAAGGGAGAGTCCAGCCACCCTGCGGAGAAAACTCATTTCAGCCGCTTGTATCCGAGATCTTGTTCTTTCGGTCATAACCCAAAGCTCATGACCATAGATGAGGGTGGGAACGTAGATCGATCGGTAAATTGAGAGCTTTGCCTTTTGACTCAGCTCTCTCTTCACCACGACAGACCGGTACAGCGCCCGCTTCAGGACATCATCCTGGTAGATGTAACATAAAACAAAAAATAAAGTAAAAAAGATTTACATATCTTTGCTGTACCTTTCGGACGATGCTGTGCTGGTATGTGAAGGTGGGCAGGTCAGTGATGGGATGGTGGAGCTGGTGGAGAGGAGGGGGAGGAGGAGAACGCAGGCTGTGAACATAAGCAGATACAAATTGATTAACAGATGAAATTAATGTGTGTAACATGACACAACTCAGAAAAATAAAAATAACATTTCATTACAGTACAGCTGTACCTGGAGGGAGGGAGCAGGGGGGGGGGGGCATCTTTTACTGGGGAGAGGGTGGGCTGTCCATGGCCTCCTCCTGGCTTGCTGCAGGAGGACTGGATGGAGTTTCAGCTGGTGGACCAGCAGATCCTAGAGGCGGTGCTGTGACCTTTGTCACAAATTTGAGCATGCTGCTCTGCACCTGCTCATGCTTTTTGTCCTCCAGGATCTGCTGGTAACATGCAACGGCATTATGGACAGCCCGAGAGACCCTAGAGAACCTCTCCCCATCTTCGTCCTGCGCCTCCATCCTCGCCAGGAAGCGTTGGAAGTCTTTAAAGCCCAGCACTATCTCCTGCCTGGTGAAGGTCTTGGCCGGAGGGATGGCCTCCTCCTCCTCTTCCTCACTTGGGACGTGCCTGTCCAGCTGAATGAGGTCGTCTGGGGACAGTTCCTCTCCTGATGAACCCAGCAGCTGTTGGACATCATCCTGGTCCATGTCTAGATCCATTGACCTGCCCATCCTCACAACGTCCTCGATGACACGGTCCACCTCTTGGGAATTGTGTACCTCCTGAACAAGCTCTGGACAGAGCTTCTTCCAGACTCCGCACATGTTCTGTTCAGTAACACGATCCCAGGAGTGGCCAATGTTCCGTACAGCATCAAGGATGTTGTAGTTTCGCCAGAAGTCTTTGAGTGTGAGGGTCTTAGAGTTCTTGGTTGCCTCCAAAGTGGCACGGATGACTCTCTGAAGGTAGTACACCTTAAACGTACTAATAACCCCCTGGTCCATTGGCTGGATCAACGACGTGGTGTTGGGAGGCAGGTACACTACCTTCACATGCCTGTCCAAGTCGGTGAGACCAAGGGGGTGTCCTGGAGCGTTGTCCAATACCAGCAGGATTTTAAATGTAATCCTTTTGGTGTTGCAAAAACACCGGACCTTTGGTACAAAGTTGTTGGTGAACCATTTTGAAAAAACATCCGGCGTCACCTACGCCTTTCTATTAGAGGTCCAATACACTGGCAATGTTGCTTTATCAATATTTTTGAAGGCTCTGGGTTTTTCAAACTGGTACACCAACAACGGCTGAGTTTGCAATCACCAGCAGCATTGCCCCCCACCAGCAAGGTCAAACGCTCCTTGCCGACCTTGTGGCCCGGTGCGGTTCATTCGTCCTTGCTGATGTAGGTCCTGTCTGGAAAACGCTTCCAGAACAGCCCTGTCTCATCGACGTTGAAGACTTGCTGGGCAGTGTACCCGCCGTCCCTGATGATCGCAGCCAGTGTTTCGGGGAAGGCCTCAGCTGCCTCGTGGTCAGCATTGGTGGCCTCACCTGTTTAAATGCACACAAAATGACATACATTTTTCATGTATCTGTACTTTACTTAAGTAGAATTAAATGTGGGTACTTTTACTTTTATTGCACTACATATTACATGAAGTATCTGTACAAAGTACTTTCTACTACACCAGTGTTTTTCAACCACTGTGCCGTGGCACACTAGTGTGCCGCGAGCGATCATCAGGTGTGCCGTGGAAAATATCAAATTTCAGTTAACTGGTGTAATTTCCTTATCGCTCGATAGATGGCAGTATGGAACATAGCATTGCACATTAAAACAAGAGAAGTAGTGACGCATGAACGTGACATGTAGCAGTGACAGCATTGCATTCTAGCTAGCTGCTAGCGAGACTCGTTTCCATTGATGGAAAAGTTTTTGAAAAGAAAAAACACTAACTCAGATCTGGTCCCTGGACAAAATTCGGACCCAGATGAAGGCCCTAGTATAAGTGGATATCAGAAGAAGGCAGAAACCGTGAGCTCGAGACAGTACAGTGAGAGTTACATTTCATTTGGATTTACTTTTACTGGGAACGCAACGAAACGACTCCGTTGTGCTTGGTATGCGAAGAGAAGCTATCCAACAAGTGAGTAAAATGTAGAGAATGGCTAACAGAATGCTTATGGACAGAATTAGTTTGTAAAACACTTTGAAGTTTTCTACAACCTCTTTAAATTTAAGACCACATTGTTGTGGCACTGTTCGGGTGTATTTTTTAAGACATGTTAAGTGCAATTTGAAATAAGAAATATAAAATATGATAAAAATACATTTTTGTGTTTATTTCATTCCTATTCAAGACACTTTGATAAGAATGACTATATATTTAATATAGGCGGATACAGAGTATCTTTGTTTACAATTTTGGTTGGTGGTGTGCCTCGTGATTTTTTCAATGAAAACACTGTGCCTTGGCTCAAAAAAGGTTGAAAAACACTGTACTACACTACATTTCTATACAGTAATGTGTTGTGTTACAAGTTACATTCACGTTGCAGTTTTTTTATTTGTTGTTAGTTTGAAAGTAACTGTTGTCGAGAGGGGAGTTGGTCTATTGAATCACTGCAAAGTGGACAGGTAACATTAGACCTGCCTTCAAGAAGAGCTGGACCAATTACATATATTCTAGTAGTGTATACGTCATTGAACTGGGAGCACCCACAGCATCACTAACACACACACAATGGATTCCACCGCGGAGAGTCAGCCAGAAGATACACAACACCCATGACCTTATTGAAATTCTATTGAAACTGAAAGACTATTGAAATTGTGAAAGACTGTTCAGTACAGCAGGACAGATTCTCTCTCCCAGAAGAGCCAGACTGGACTCAAAAAACTTTGAAAACTAACTTCTTCTGAATTTGAACAAGAAAATTTTGCTGCAATATGTGTCAGTTCATGTTCATTCATTCAACCTTTATTTATACAGGCTAGCCTCGTTGAGTCACGGGGACTCATTTACAAGAGGGACCTGTCTCACTCACACCAAACAACCATCCACTCTCACACTCACACCTAGGGTCAATTTAGAGTCACCAATCAGCCTAACAAGCATGTTTTTTGGTCTGTGGGAGGAAACCGGAGTACCCGGAGGAAACCCACGCATGCACGGGGAGAACATGCAAACTCCACCCAGAAAGGCCCCGGACCGGGATTTGAACCGGCAACCTTCTCGCTGAGAGGCAACAGCTCTACCAGTTGTGCCACAGTGCTGCCCGAATGTTAGGAGACAAGAGATGTCTCCAAATGTCTCAACACTCGAGTCTATGTTTCGAAGTAGGATGTTAAAATATTGTTCACTATTGACCCATTAACTAGACAGTAATTTAACTAGAGTTGATGACAAACTGGAGTTGAAATGATCAGATATTCTTTTGTTAGGTCTAATGCTCCTTTTTTTTCTGTCAGACAACTTTTACTTCAATGTTTTTACTGCAGTTAAAATGACACATTGGTTTTACTTTGTGTTAAATAAAAACTTTCAAAGATACAGGTAGTCCCCGATTTACGAGCGAGATCCGTTACAACGAGGCGCTCGTAAACCGGAAATCTCGTAATTTGGAACGGCCGCCATTTCTCTCGTAAATCCGGAAATCCGCTCGTAAATTGGAACGGTTTTCGCTAGCGCGACTAAAAACACTCTATTTTCATCTAAAAACTACTTTTGAGTGCATAAAAATGATCGGAAACGTGTGTTTATATGCTTAACTAACTAACTGTAGTGAAAAAACACATGAAAACTCAGTATTTTTTTCGTTTTTTCCAAAAATTCGCAGCTCGTAAGTCTGGAACCTCGCAGATCAGAGCGCTCGTAAATCGGGGACTACCTGTATAATCATTCCTCTTTCTTATTTTGCTCAATGACATTTTACTCTGCAGGTCATCCCTGAAATTCTGACACACAGAATCAAAAGTCCAAGTGTGAACTGTGTCACAGAGTAAACACAATAAAAACATGTATTATCTGCAGCATTATTCATTCAAAGGACTCAACACTATTAATGTATTACAGAAAATATACAAAGTACATATGGTAGCCTATAGTGGCAGGTGAACCGACTTGGGACCCGAATGACCCAGGTTCGAACCCCAGTCATGGCATAACTTGTGGTGTGTTTGAGCAGCACATCTCATCCCAATTGCTCCCCGGCGCGCTTTCTATAGCTGCCCACTGCCCCACCTGGTGGTGATTGGGTTAAATGCAGAGTCAAATTTCGTCTTGTATGGAACCATACACAGATGACAAAAATGTGACATTATTATTATTATTATTATAGGCACACTTAATGATACGGTAGAGTACAGTAGACCATTGCATTATTTAATACATCCAGCAAGTACTTTTACTTTAATACTTTAAGTATTTTTAAAAGCAAGTACTTATTTACTTTTACTTAAGTAAAAACATTAATATGGTTCTACTTTTACTAGAGTACATTTTTGTCTGTTTATTTGTACTTTTACTTAAGTACAGCGTTTGAGTACTTTCTCCACCACTGCTGGTCCATCCTTTTGGCCAGTGGCTGTTTAGTTTCCCAGATGTAAGACTGATCACACCCCTCCTGACACTGAACAGCACCAGTCCCCCGGCACAAACGGTAATATTGTGTGAATAGCATGCTACCATCAGGGTGCTAATGATCCATCGTTTGGCTGATGGTCCTCCTTGATCATGTGTCAGCAGCAAACTGGTTGATCCACTGAGAAGGTGCTATTTATAAGACTGAGCTGAATACAGCATCTCAGACTGAAGAAGTCTTTCGGACGGAAGACAAAACGTTTCTACAAAAAAAATATATATTTTTTGAATGTCCAGAGGACCAGACTTAACTTTTGTTTTAGATATGTTGAGCAATGTTCACATGGGGAAAAAAGCCACAGTAGATACAACTGCATGTGCAATTAATATGTTACACAAAAATGTGATCCGTTTACACTGAAAGACGAATAGTTCAGTGTTTGTATTTATTTGATCAAATCCACAAGATCCAGGTTTGATGTTAGGCTGGTGTGTTAGACTGGAGCGCCCACTGTTGGAGAAAGAAACGTGTTGCGAGTCCAACGAATTAAAAACTTTCTACATGCATTGGCTTTATTTGAAATGTTTCACAAACACATTTTGTATTCATTTTAATTTACACCGGAATATTTACATTTATAATCATATTGTTGTCACATATTAATTACTATAACGTTTAGACAATTAAAATTATACCACTGTTCAATTGTGTTCAGGCATTATCTAGGAGTTGTCCTTGAACTGCGACGACAATCCCATGCGCCAACCTTCCTAAGGACCCAAGCATGGCTATGCTAGCTGAGCGTATGTAGATTTTCTTATAACTTTGATAAAACGTTTGTTTTCTGTCAATGGTTGCAATAACGTTTTATACAGTTTAAAGTATATACAACTGAATAATATATTCAGTGAGAATTTTTATGTCAAACATTTTGATTTTAGCACGTTTATTTTAAAAGTGGCACGGTAGTTAGCATTAGCATGTGTGTACCGGTAGTCTGAAGAGTTTAACACGTGCTTGTAGTTTAAATCAAAAGTACAATAAGTTGTCATCGGTGCATTTGTTGTTGATTCATTGTTGTTCTTAACGGGATGGTTGTTAGACAGAATTGCGGTGTATGTCAGCTTTTAGTAAACACTTCATGTTATTCTTTTGCGTGTTGTAGCTTGTAATAAAATCTCAGTTCAGATTGGTTTTCTGTCTCTTGTTGACAGTCATCAAACTGTCACTAATGGTCTGCTTCTTCGTGTACACATCTTGTCTCGAGCTTGATTTTGTATAATTGTCACAGTGAATTATTCTGGAGTTTACCATCGATTGGCATCCGAGTTGCATTTATTCACTGGATGGTTGTTTGGTGTGAGTGAGACAGGTCTCTCTTGTAAATGAGTCCCCGTGACTCAACGAGGCTAGCCTGTATAAATAAAGGTTGAATGAATGAATGAATTCAGTCATAGTACGTCATACTCGTATCAAATTTCTTGAACTGCGTGACATTTACCTTTTCATCATAAGATAACGTTATTAACCTTGGACTCAGATGAATTCATTTTTTATTAGTATTTATGCATTTTACAATAATGAAATGCAACAATTGACATACTGTATATAAATAGAAAATAAAAAATAATAAAATGAAAGGTAGCAGAGATGAAGAAAATATCTTATTAAATCTGCTCCTTATTTATCTAAATAAGAATTCAAACAAATTGTTCTATAATAAACAAAATAAGTAAATAACTCATTCAACTTTCAATTTTATATATTACTCATTGAAATGCATTCATTTATATTTGTTTAACAATTCAACTTTGACCAGTTTCTTAAAGACAGGGATTGATTTGGCTTCCTTAACTTCTGTCATTAAGTTGTTCCACAATCCCACTCCCTGAATTAAGGTAGTTCTTCCCTTCAAACTAGTTCAAAATTGCGGTTTTACAAATACATATTTTCCTTTGAGATTGTAACAGCTTGATCTTTTCACAAAATACATTTGGATATTTGACGGTAGTGTATTTTTTTTTAGCTCTGTACATAAGTAACAAAATGTTATAATCCACCAAATCATAGAACTTCAGCAATTTCATCTGATAAAATAATTGACTTGATGGGTGACAGTAATGCTTTCTTGCTATAATTCTTACAATTATTTTCTGCAAAATAAAAATAGACATTGTGCTGCTTTTACATGCTTTTCCCCATATATTAACACAATAAATCAAATGTGGCACAGTAATTGAATCATACAACAGATACAATGTACATTTTTATGTGCATTGTGGATTTAGTTGCTTGGATCCTATGTATTATGTTACACCATGTTGGCAGACTGTTATGTAATAAAGTTCTTGTTGCTCTGTATACAGCCCGCAGGAAACGCAAGTGGTCTGTTGACCCCAGGAACAGCGCTTGGAGCAAAGACGACTCCAAATTTGGCCAAAAGATGCTGGAGCGAATGGGCTGGTCCAAGGGCAAAGTAAGTGAGATTTCTCAGCGTGAGTTTCTTTTTATTTATAAGGGCAGGTCTACGTATGTTTTAAATGCTGAAGCATTTTTGTTGTTTATTCAAATATTTTCAATTTATAGTTGTGTTATGTTGGTTTAGAGTGTACATCCTGGGTTTAAAATGGCTATGGGACTGACTGAAATATTTAGGTCTAGTGGTTTTATGCTTGGCACATATGGAGCTAGTCTGTTTTTACTTCATGGTATTCCAGATGGTTGTACTGACTGAGGCCAATGTTTGTGCACTGGCCTTTAAAACCTAACGCTTCAACTTAAATGTTCTGGATAGTTTATTAAAATGTTCATAGTCATGGACAACACCAACTCAACAAAAACACTGGTCTGTTGCATATTCCAGTAACTATGCTCACTTAAAAGAATGTGGATTTTTATAAAATGTGCATGCAGTTACCGGTAAATAATATTCCCACAGTGTTTTTTTTTTCCCCCTTTAAGAAATTCTCATTATATTTGATTTCTTGGACAATGTCAAGTGTCTTTTCATTCTACCTTTATATATACAGGTTAGTCTCATTGAATCACGGGGACTCATTTACACGAGAGACCTGTTTTAAACAAAGAACAGAAGAGGTACAAACAATAATAGACAGTCATAAAAAAGCATATTAAATGAAATAAAATCTCTAGTGTACTAGG
>JBBPBX010011513.1:25127-49895 GCA_038048925.1 Garcialebias charrua | reverse complement strand
GTAAAATGGGTGTTAGGTTAGGGAGGGGGGCCCTGTGAGCTTCGGTGCCCAGGGGCCCCTGGGGTTGTTAATCCGGCCCTGGTTGTCCAGTAATCAGACCTTTGTTGAATAAGTATTTTAATGACAGAAATATGGCCAACAACTCCAGGAAGTTGATATGTAATCTTGCTTCCTGTTAATTCCAAAGGCAGCGGGCATTCTGATTTCTACAGATCGCCCCCCATCCTGTTTTTGAGGCGTCCGTGGTGATGATCACACAAGAGGACACTCTTCCCAATGAGACCCCTTCCGTGAAAATGGAAAAATCTCTCCAGGGTTCCAAGGCCTCCAGGCACTCTGGATCTATCCTAACCCTCTCTGCCTGATTAGGCAGTTCAGGCTGTATTCGTTGGTTTAGCCATAGCTGCATAGGCCGCATTTTCAGTAATGCGTGTGGCACAGAGGGAATGGCTACCGCCAAGAGGCCTAAAAGGCGTTGGCAGGTTTTCACAGGGACCCGTTGGTCCAGTTTAAATATTTCCAGGCAACGGCGAATGGAGGAAACTCGTTCCTTCGAGAGCCACGCTCTGTACTGGATGGTGTCGATCTGTACTCCCAAAAATACTGTAACCCGTGATGGAGTCAAATCGCTTTTTTGTAGGTTTATTACAAAACCAAGAGACTACAGGTGAGAAATCACCATATAGGAGTGTGACTGGGCCTGCTTTCAACCAGAATCAGCAGGTCATCTAGGTAATTCATGACCCTGAGTCAGAGATGGGGACTCGAGTTTGGGACTCGGACTCGAGTCGCACTTAAGTCGCAAAAACAGAGACTTCAGACTCGACTCGGACTTGCATTCAAAAGACTTCCAACTCGACTCGGACTTGCATTCAAAAGACTTCCAACTCGACTCGGACTCGCCATTTGAGACTCGTGAGCATCGAGAATTGTTCGGAACCGGGACTAACTGTCCGGTTTTCCCGAAATCGTTCAAAATATTAATTTGCGATTCCTATGTTCGATGCTAGTTAGCCGACTGGAAGTAGCCGCCACCGAAAACCAACGAAGAAGAATCCACCGGAAGTGTGCATCTGCTATCGATAGCGTACTAATTTAATAAAATGACCAGTCAGGTCAGTGCAGCACTTGCAATAATTTTCTATCATGCAAAGGAGGGTGGAGAAGTAAAATAGTGTCCCGTCTTTGACGCACTCCACCGGATTATTTTCGCTTCGTATCCGACCGGAAGTACAGAGTGGTCCGTCTGCAAAACGCTCCGCCGAACTTTTCGCTAATCGCTACCTCTTCGGCTCCATCAGGTAAATAAATAAACTATAAACTAGTCTCATACCAACATTAAGGCAGCTAATAAGTTATACTCCGCTTAAAGCGGTAAGTCAGCTCAAATACAAACACGATGCTAACGTTAGCTCGTTTTTTTTTTCTTAGACAAACGACCTGAAATGGCTTCACAGTGTTCACCAGTGACTGTCCAAGGTAAATACGTCAGTGTAACCGAGTGCCACAAAACAGTTACAGCATATGTTGTGAAAAGGTTGCATCCCTTTTCAGATGTGGATTCAATTCAACCATGGATTGCACTTACATTGCACTCAAATCCAACACTTATTAACATTCTTAATTCATTTAAAGTTCTCTGTGTCTTTTAAAATGTTTTAATGTCTCTAGTTTTCATTATTATATAATTTCTGTTTATGTTCTCTTTCATTCCATTATGAGTGAATGTCACAGTTTGAAGAATTATTGAATAGGTTAGTTAGGCAATAACAACAGAGCTAATAATTGTATACATTCTCAGTCTTAAAAATGATTTAATAATCTCTTTTTACTGATAATACTGATAAACCTGTTGTTTGTTTAGGAACCTCCCTGCAGTCTGTCCAGAAAGTCTCCACTGGAGGAGCGTTTTGCTGAGGAAAGGGCACAACATAATTTCACAGCTCCATGTCCATGAAGAAACAAATGGAGAGAGGGCTGCAGATACCAGGACATCCCACCAGCTGTTCTGTCTGAGGATCCTGCTGCTGTGGTGGAACCAGGTTAGCCCATCAGTGGGAGCTCAGTAACATGACTGCAGCATCAGACACTGGACAATATTATTTGTACTGTATAATAATAATAATACTGTATATGTTTGTGAGTCCTCCATGTTGGCTCTCTGCCCTGTGAGAAATTCATAGTACCGGTAAATGTAACAAAAAGGAAAAAGTTCAAGGAAAAAGTTCATAGCATTAAATTCAAACAGAAGTTCAAATTATTTCATCCTGAAATAACTCTGGCTAACTACTGTAGCTTTTTTATAACATGGAGTTAAACTCAAAGCAGTCTCCTCAGATAAATAGTGTTACCATTATTTTTATATTAAAGTTTCTGTTAACTTATTATTTTTATATTTGATTGTTTCTGTTCAGTGCCCTGAGACAACTTGTGACTTGGAGCTATACAGTATAAATAAACTGAACTGAATTGAATTGAGGAGAGACATTTAATGTAATGTTTTGGCCTCTACATTCAGATAAAAATAAGCTGTAACGTGTAGTCACTGCCTAAAAGGTTGTTAGCAGCTGCTACAAACAAGCTTAGCGTCAGTGTGTTAATCTAATGTTAACCTGGATATTTTTAAAAGGAGAGACATTTAATGTCCATTGTTTGCGAATGAATAGCATACATTCATTCACGGTGTCACTCAAATATTAGGGACTTGACTTGGACTTGACTTGGACTTGAGATCAGAGACTTGAGACTTGACTTGGACTTGAGATCAATGACTTGAGACTAGGGGTGGGCGATACATCGAATATACTCGATGTATCGCAATATTTTAAATGTACGATGGTTAAAAGGGCTATATCGTGTATATCGAGGATCCTCCTGCTGTCGCGCGGGCCCCCACTCGCCCCCCTCCTTCCTGCAGGCTGCAGGAGCCGCGCGCGAGACTTTCAGCACAACATGTAAACACGGCAGATATGAAGAGCGCTGCACGCTGCTGAGGGGGGAAAACAATGTTCTGAGCTAGTTTGGATTAAATTGTCAGATGAGGGCATAAAAAATGTTTTTGTAGACGATGCTGAAAATAGTCCCGAAGAAAGGTCGGAACTACGAATCTTTTTCACCATTTAAACAGCGGAGTGGAGCATGAACGGCAGAACCAAGTGTTTTTCCAGCCTGCTGCTTCATTAAAACAAACCACAGGTCCAAGCTCATTTAGTCGTGCGTGCATCGCAGAGAGAGGTGGAGACATTAATAAATCAGCATTTTATCATTATTATCGCTAAAGACACGGTCCTTAGCGGCTAACAAGATGGCTAACGCGTTAGCCGTCTTCTTCCACAGCTGAGACTGACCGTGTCTTTAGCGTATATGATAAACAGCTGATTTAATAATGTCTCCACCTCTCGGTTCACGTTTCTGAGTGGAGGCTGTCGTGTTTTTACACAAGGATTCAATGCGACACTTTGTAGAGCAACTTAGAGAACGTCTTCGTGAATCCGGAAACAACCCCCTGACCCTTTCACAATAAAACCGGATACAGTACACAGAGGCTCACATTTACTGCAGTACACAATACCTGTGATAAATCTGTTCTTGTTCAGAGGTTTTGCAGACATTGCCTGAACTTGGCACAGTTTGAAACTTGTGCACATTTTGTGGTTTGTTGTTAAAAATTACTAGCACATGCAAATAGTTGAGAGTTGTTACCTGTGACTGTTCTGGGTCAGTAAATTTTATGGCCACTGTTTACACTTTTGTTTTTGTATTTTAAAGGCCTTAAATGTTTTGATTTAATATTTTTTTAATGTTAAAAGCACAAGAGCACCTTTTTAAGTTTAAATTATTTATTCTTCCTTTTTGCTTGAAGTACTTTTTATTTATGTGTGCAATTGATGGTTAAAATAAAATATTTAAGTTTGTTCAAATTTAGTGTTGACATTTTTTAATCAATTTTGAATCATTTTTTCATTGATTTTGGAGATATCGCGATATATATCGTGTATCGTGATATAGCCAAAAAATATTGCAATATAATATTTTCCTCATATCGCCCAGCCCTACTTGAGACTTGACTTGGACTTGACCTGGACTTAAGATCAGAGACTTGAGACTTGACTTGGACTTGATATCAGAGACTTGAGACTTGACTTGGACTTGCAAAAAATGACTTGTGAGCATCTCTGCCCTGAGTCCTTGATTCCTAAGAGGGGTCAGGGCTGCATCCAGACATTTAGTAAATGTATGCGGAGCAGTCTTTAAACCAAAGGATAAAGCTTTGAATTCATAAGCGTTTCCCTCGAAGGCAAAGCGGAGAAACTTCCTGTGTTTCCTCCATACGTCTATATGAAAATAGGCATATTTTAAATCCATTGTACACGCATAGTCTTCAGGTCTCACAGACTGGAGGACTTGCCGTAGTGTAAGCATCTTGAACTTAAATGTTTTAATCCTCTTGTTGAGAGTCCTGGGATCCAAAATCGGTCTCAGGGAATTATCCTTTTTGGGCACCAGGAAGTATTTACTGTAGTGGCCAGAGCGTAGCTTGCGTCCTGAGACCAAGCTAATCACTCGCTTTTGTAGCATTGTTGAGACTTCCTCCCTCAGCACATGTGCATGTTTAGGTTTAATTTTAGATTGCAGTACCCCTATGAAGCGGGGCGGTCTCTTTGAGAACTGCAACTTGAGCCCGTGACGTATCGTTGTCATGACTCAATCATTTGGTAGACATGCCTTCCAGGCCTGCGCATGCGCGCTAAGCCTGGAGGGCATGTTGAATTGCTGCTCGTCATGTTTTAGCGCCAGAGGGGTGACCTTTGACCCCTCTTGCACTCTTTCGAGCAGGTTGGTCAGTCCGACAGAAGATATCGCGAGATCTGACCGTCTTTGGCAGAGCTCGTTTATCTTGCTGAGGTTCATAGTTTGACCACATGGTTTGTTTATAAAAATGGGACTCGAGTCAAGAACCAGGGCAGTCTGTGCTTTGGTACTTTTATTTTCGTACATGTCTGAAACAGTGTTTGTTTTGTTTACACGTGCAAAATTCGAGTCATGTTTGGTATGCGCACACATGCCACTCACTCCTCGAAGTTTTTTACAAGGGGAGACTGGGCTCAAGAGGTTAGGTTCCCGTACCACGTGGGCGGGCAAACCTGTAAAATTATCAGTTTGTCCTGCTTCATCAGGTTCAAGTCTGTTTTCCACATTGGGTCACTGAAGAGGTTCTTGTCCGGTACTGGAAGGTTTCACCGCCACCAGCGGGTCTCTTCCGTGGTAGGCCACGCGTGTCTTCCTTTGGGGATACAAAGCTTTTCCTCGGCAACCCCTCGCGGAGGGCTTCCGCCTGTTTGCGTCTTTGTTCTAGCCTGGCCTGGACCCGTTCCAAGGCTTCCCCAAGAGTCCCGTCGACTCGATCGGGTACTGGAGAAAAGTGGACCTCTGGTTTTCTGGGAGGTCCGACAGAGTTAGCCAAAGATGGCACTGGGTGACAACTATTTCCGCCATTGCCTTGCCTTGGGAAAGGGATATTGTCCCTATCATGCGGAGCACGAGGTCCGAGGCACGGCGGGCCTCCTCCAAGGCTTCCGTTGCGGCCTTCTCGTCTTTTGTTACCTGGATATGTTGGAGTTTTTCCACCAGGTATGCCTGCACCATGGTCGATGCATTCATTGCACAAGCTGCAAGGCCCTGAGCCTTGTAGCACTTCTCGAGTTGTTTCTCTGAAGCGTGGAAGGCCCTGCTGGGTAGTGTAGGTTTGGTCCCCGTGGCTGTGGGGACCAGGTGAGCCGCCAGAGTCTCCTCTATTGGGGGTGCATTGGCGAGACCTGCTGCCTCCATTCCCGGGACATCAAGGAGTCGGGAAAATGGCAACATGATGGAAGCTCCGGGTTCCGCCCAGGAGCATTTGAGCTCCATGAGGAAGTCTGGAAAAATGGGCATTTTCTGCGACGTTGTCGGCTGTTTCGCGTAGAAGTAGCTTCCCGCTAGCCTCGTAGCCTGTTGGCGAGGCGTGGGGTCTGGCCACGTGACCTACAGGGCATCTGCCGCCCTATGGCACAGGTCGAACAGGGCAGGTACCGACAAGTCCGGTTCCGGTAAGATTTGCGCCAGGTTCTGGGAGAATCAGCAGTTTCTCCTTTGTGACCATATTCGGCGTCTTGGTCGGACACTTCAGGCGTCGAGTCCTCGGCGGAAACTGAGGAGTCCGACATGTTGTGCTCTCCGACTCGGCCGTTGCATTCCAGGTCCACGTTGTTTGGTTCTGGTTCAGGAGCGAGCGCTTTAGTGTAACGTGTGACCTTCAGCGTCGCATTTCTAGCCATGGATTTGGCCAACGCGTCAGCCCGTTGTTTCCTCACTACTGCCGACATTCGACGGCAGTGTCTGCAGGAGTCGGGGAATTCCAGCGCTTTCCTCACGTGCAGAATCCCTAGGCAGACAGGACAGGCCTCGTGGGTGTTTGTCGCCGAGAGGGAATAGCCACAGCCACTAGGGCATGGGCACGAGCGAGGACTCGTCGTCTTGGTTTTCCTCCTCCTTGTTCTCCGTTTTCCCTTCTCGGGCGAGAAGCGTTGAAGTTGTTCCTAGTTTTCTTTTGTTTGAAGCTGTCTTTTCCATCGTCTTGCTTACGTTGGTTAGCCTGCTAATGATAGCAGAAGGTTGTGACGTAGTTAGCGTCGTCGAGCAAAAAAGCTACGGAAAAGAAGAAGACTTCGAAGGTGAGTAGAAAAACGCTGGACTAGCTTTCGCCAGCCCAGCAATACGTAGGAAAATTTCTTTGTACGCTCAGTGTAGGGAGCAAGCTCACCTTAGTCGAGCGATGCGACAACAGAGAAGTCCCACGAAGTTCAGGTGTTTAAGCGAGGTGAAGGGCAAAAAGAGAAAGATAAGCAAGCCGCTTAAGTACCCTTAGAGTGGGTTCTCTGGTGCGGCGGTGACGCCCCTAGCCGTAAAGGCGTGAGTATATTCCTTCAGGTAATCGCACGGGGGCGCAATTCCCATAGCAAGTATGTTGCACCGAGAGACCGACTGAAAGGGAACTACTTGCTGAACGACACCATCTCCTTTTGTTCTCGTCAGAACCGCGACGTGAATCGTATGATTCCGTCGGAAAAGGCTATTCTAACAGTAGCCCCTTTACTTCTTCCTCCTGGGAGCATGATGGTAGCGGCTACCAGATGTCACCGGGAAAGTTTCCAGGCAACATGGACGCAAGAAGTGGTGAGTGATGTCTCTATTTATTATTTGAAAACCACGACCAGGAAGAAAACGGTTCCTTGTGGTGTTTTTGCATAAAAAGCTACAGAAAGCGCACATCGGTTGTTAGCGCCTTTTTAGGGCCTGCTAAAATGATGCTAGCTGTAGCCCGCTGTTTTCTTCCCTCCTGGAGAGTAACACGGCGGAGGCTAATGGATATCACTGAGAAGTTTTTCAGGTAATATAGCCACAAGAAGTGATGACTGATGTATTTATTTCATTATTAAAACCACGACCATGAAGAAAACGGTTCCTTGTGGCGTTGTTTTCACATGAAAAGCTATAGAAAGTGCACATCGGCTGTTAGCACCTTTTTAGGGCCTGCTAAAGCGATGCTAGCTGTAGCCCACTGTTTCTCCCTCCTGGAGGGTAACATGACGGTGGCTAACAGATGTCACCGGGAAGTTTTTCAGGCAACATATCCGCGAGAAGTGATGAGTGATGTCTTTATTTAATTATTAAAACCACGACCAAGAAGATAACTGTTTTTTCTGGCGTTGTTTTTGCTATGAAAGGCTACAGAAAGCGCACGTCTGCTGTTAGCGCAATTATAGGGCCTGTTATTTTTACGCATAGCATGCAGCCTTTTTTGGTTAAAATTAACCTGCATGAAACGTGCGTGGTGCGCACACGCCGCTAAGCGCTACCCTAAAAACACCCTAAGAGTCATGGTTGAGCGTATGCTTAACCACCTCGGGGGCTTTTTCCCACGCCGGTGACCGCTCCGCTACCAGCTGTAGGTGCTCTTCTCTTGAAAACTGCTCGGCATAATCAGGAGGCTGAGCTAGCGCTAAGGGATTTTTTCTGTCCCTCTTCCTTCCCTGCCCCATTGTATGATCTGGCGGGAAGGTTTTTTGGCGCTGTCCTGGCTCATCACCCAGACCCCATCTGGCCCTCCTTTCCAGCTGTGATGTCACACTGGAAGGCGGCTGCAACTGGGCTCAGCAAGCTGATGGCTCCCGTCCTCCATCACCAGAGTGGATGGGTTTTTTCAACTGCAGGCGCTCTCCTCCTGAAACTGCCCAGCATAGATCAGGAAACTGAGCTAGCGCTAAGGATTTTTTTCTGTCGCTCTTCCTTCCCCGCCCCATCAAATGATCTGGCGGGAAGGCTTTTGGCGCTGCCCCAGTTCGGCGCCCAGGCCCTATCTGGCCCTCCTTTCCAACTGTGACCCCCTCGCCACGGGAACTGTGACGCCACACTGGAACAAGTCTCCTTAGTAGAATGTGTGCTTTTCAGATGTATGTTTTTGAATTAAACAAAAACATCTCTCAGAAAGCAAGTCCTCATCTACTTCCGCCTGTCTGTCAGATCAGCTGATCTTATAGCGGCCTCCCTGTATCACACATTCCCCACACATAACGAGCCGGCCTCCTCTAAACAGCTGTTTAGGAGGCATTACAGCTCAAAAAAATGTCACAAAACACTTTTCTGTCATGACAGCTAAAACTGATGCTGCTCAACAGATCGATTCCGGGAAAACCCATCGCTCTCTGCCAGAACCGGTGTTAATCCCTGCTGTTCCTACTCGCTCAATGCGCAACAGGAGAAAATGTGTTGCACCACAACAGCAGCATGAGCCCCTCTGAAGCGGTGTCTCATTCACAAGTGTCAACGCCCCCTCTCATTGCACGCCAGCTCACATCAGTTCTGACGTGAGTCTGCAGCCTGAGTGCAGCACAGAGGCGTGCAGACAGCCCTTCTCGGTCGGAGCCCCTTGGGTCACCCCCGGAGAAACACAGAGAAGGGTGACGGCGGTAGGAGCTCTAAAACGGGTTATTGTCCATGACAGCCATGGCACGAGAAATTCACACACTTTCACTCTTTGAGCGATACACATGGTGGCAGCGAGTGTGTTCATTGGACAAGTGGATGAACAGACTGATAAACAAGGGTTATGCCGGGTTCCCACCGAACGCGTTTCGAGCAACGGAAGCAGCCGGTTTACATTCAAAGTCTATGTGGCCGCGCATCTTGGAGCGGCAAAGCGTGACGCGGCACATTTTGAGCAGTTCAAGCAATGCGGCAGTGCGCGGCAGTTGTTTTCCGCGCCCGCGATGCGTCCAAGCAGCCGTTGCCGGAGTTCAACTAAATTAACTTTGACCTACTTCGGCTGCTCGCCGCTCAGCAGCAACCAATCGGGAGAGACTCTGCTATGTGATGACGCAACGACGACGGGACTTTTTTTGGACTTTTCAAACTTACCCAACGAGCCTCCATGAAGAAACCAGCCTCCGGTAAGAAACGGCATTTTTACAGTTGCCGCTGTCCGCTCGAGCGTACGATCACCCCAAACATAAAAAAACGTTTTAATCTCAACAAAGACTTTCGGAACTGTAGTTCGGCTTGTAGAAAACCCACTCAAGTAGTAACGAGGCTCAGGAACAGCTGATTTTATCTGCTCGGTGTACAAAAAACAAAACAAACCCGACCGGAAAAGGACCAAGACGCTCCTCCCATTGTGCGTATTCGGTGTGAACAGACATCTGTTTGACAAGCAGCCAACACAGCGCGTTGAGAGCGTTTTTACTACTGAAGATGCGTTCGGTGGGAACCCGGTATTACATGCTGCAGTTTGCAGCTCACCCCCTACCTCCAGAGGGATTATGGAGACGATCCTGTCAGCTCCAGAACAGAGCTCGTCCCTCCAGTCAGAAGTTCAGGAACTCCTGATGTAAATGTACTTTCCAGAGTTCCCGACGGAGAGGAAAACACAGGATGTTATTCCCACTACGTCCTAGTGCCAAAAAGCGGGAGGGATGAGATCCATTCTCGGTTTGTCCATGTTCAACAAACCTATTATGAAGAGGCAATTCCATATGCTGACAATCGAACAGCTGCTGGAGGACGTCCACCAGAACAACTGGTTTACCTCCATAGATCTGTGGGACGCATTTTCCACATCTCCATCATCCCAAAACACAGACTAGAGTTTTAGCAAACATCTGTTAAACCTGGGATCTCTGTAAACTGAGACAAAAGTTCTGTTCTCCCTTCCCAGATGATTGTTTATCTGGGAGTGGAGCCAAACTGAAACACAATGAGAACCTGATTATCACAGCAGAGAGGCGACGCTCTGACAGCGTAGCTCAGCCGTGTCAAACCCCGCAAAGTTGTGACAACCTTGACTGTCATGCGTCTTCTAGGGACAATGTCAGCTGCTCACGTGGTCGTAAACCTGGTTTACTCCACATGAAAAAATCCAGAGATGGTTTGCCCGCTTACATGTAGGCCCTGTGCGTCAGAAGAGATGGATGATCTCTGTTTTCCCTCTCCGTAGGAACCGACCTACGTCACTGGGAAAACCCCCTCCCTCTGTCGCAGACCTATGTCACACGACTCGGTGTTCACGGACGTGTCTCTGTCAGGTTGGGGCGGAACGTGCCTGTCTTAGACTGTGGGAGGATGGTGACCAGATCACAGCATATTATCACATAAATGTGCTCGAGCTGTTGACAGTATTAAAGTGTTACAGTACTTTGCCCCCCGCTGCAGAATCAGCATGTTCTGATTCACACAGACAACAAGGTGGCAGCAGCGTACATCAACCAACAGGGAGGTGTCTGATCAACCCAGTTGCTACAGTTTGCGAGACAGCTACTGTACTGAGCACAAAAATACCTGCTCTCCATCAGAGTAGTGTACATCCCTGACGTCCTGAACAAAGGGGCGGACATAATGTTGAGGGACGGCCCTTGCCACGGGAACTGGACCCTTCATCCCGAACTGGTTTCTCAGACTTGGACCAGATTCGGCCGGGCAGCGGTGGATCTGTTTGCTACACGGGGGAATGCCCAGTGTCAGCTGTGTTTCTCACTGAGTCCACGGGACAATCCACATTTAGGAGTGGACGCGTTTGCTCACAGTCCGAGGCCCAAAAGCTCTTATATGCATTCCCTCTGGTTCCGCGCATCCCACACGTCCTGGATCAAGTCTGGGAGGAAGAGCTGTCAGTCATCCTTGTGGCCCCCGAGCAAAAGAGCGCTTCATGGTTCCCGAACCCACAGCAACTGGTGTTGGACCTGCCGTGGAAGCTCCCGTAGAGGAAGGATACGCTCCCCCAGGCGGGAGGAGTGATCAGGAGCTAACTGGAATTAGGTCAGCACCTCTGGGTTGGATGCTGAACGGACCCACTTAGAAAATATGGGCCTCGCACAAGATGTGGTATGCACGATCCAAGACGCACGAGCTGTGCCCAGCAGCTTATACATCAAGTGACAGCTTTTCAGCACTGGTGTGCAGAGAAAGGCGGGTAGGTCACTTCATGTCAGATAGGCTGCGTGCTGTCTGTCATTCTGTAGCAACTGATGGACAAAAAAATTGGCTTTCAGCACAATAAAGACTTATGCTACTGCTATTTCTTCCTGTCATGAAGGTTCAGTGACAGAGCTTTGTAGAGTGAGTGATTATCTGCTCTCTCTGTTGTTTCCTCATGTCTCAGGTTTCGAGCTGACGATAGCTCAACCATGCTGCGTCTTCACCTTGCTTTTACTTCAAAAGCATCACAAGTTTTTTCAGATCGAGAGTGATCACTTTGGATGGTTTTCATCTTCCTCCTCATAACTCTGAGGAGGAAGCAACGTCTCACCTCCTCTGCCCATTGCGAGCGCTCTCGTGTTACGTGACGTGCACGGCTGCACTACGCCACTCTCAGCATCTGTTTGTGCATTACGTGATGTTTTCTTCTCCATGACCCATTCTGTTCTCAGGGTTCTGACAGAATGATTATTTTCATGGAGTTTTTTAACCTGGGCTCACACCTGCCTGCATGCAGATGCAGTGTGATGTTTATTATCAGTCACAGTTCATGACTGCTGATGTTATTGATTTGTTCATCATGAGGAGGTGTTGACCTGTTCTGCTCTTGGTTACACTGTTACAGCTTGTAACCTTCGCTGTTCTATTCACAGCAGCAGGTCTGTCATTTCAGCCTTTTTCTCACCAGAGATCATTTGTTTCACTAGTGCGCTGTTGCGCATGGAGCGCGTAATTACGCGCACAGAGGGCTAAGTGATGAAATGTGTTGTGCGAGCAGATGCTTCATGTTGTGTCTGGATGGACCCAGTGAGGCATGGGCTACATCCTGCTCCGCCTTTAACACAATAACTCAGGTCTTAAAGGGCGATTCTTCTCGACCATGGCTCCGGAGAAGAACAAGAGAAAATCGAAGAACTCCAACAAGACAAGCAGGCCAGCGAGCCCCGGCTCCCGAGCCTACCCCAGCAGATGTGGCTACTCTTACATACGATGTCCCGGACTTACGAGCTGGTGAAAGAGAAGTAAATTTGTAAAAAATACAGCACTTTTTTGTGTTTTTAGATGAAAGTGTGTTAGCTAACCGTTTGGAAACACGTTTCCGACCATGTTTATGAACTAATATGAACGTTTTTGATGAAAAACGAGTGTTCGTAGTAGCGCTAGCATAAATGTTCCAACTTACGAGCGAAAATCCGGACTTACGAGAACACGTGCTTCGTGTTCCAACTTACGAATTTTCGTGTTACGAGCAACTCGCAGGAACGGAACTCGCTCGTAAGTCGGGGACTACCTGTATTACCCCTTCTCGCACTCATATCCTAAGGGAGGAAATTTGCTCCATGATGCAGAAAGGAGCAATCAGAGCAGTTTCTCCTCACAATGTAAACAGAGGGTACTTCAGCAAGTACTTCCTCATTCCAAAGAGAGGGGGCGATATCAGGCCGATTTTGGATCTGAGAGGTTTGAACAAGAGGATACGTACGTTCAAGTTCACCATGTTGACCCTAAGACAAGTGATCTACTCGGTACGCCCGAGAGATTACTTTTGCAACGTGGACCTAAAGGATGCCTTTTTCCACATCAGTATCCAACGCACGCTAGTGCTGGACGATAATTCAATAACGATAAATATCGCGATATACTTTTATTCAATAACGATGATATGAAGTTTAAGCATATTTTCGATATTTCGATAGGATTTTACAACGTTTTTCTGTTTCTGTTCGGGTTGGAGCGGCTGCTTCAACAACCCGCCCGGACAGAAAAAGCTGTGACACAAAACGTGCGTGGTGACGTCGTTGTTACGCAGCGCTCAGTCCAGCAGCAGGCGTTAGCGGTAGCAGGCTAAAAGCTAAGCTAGTCTCCAAAGCGCGTTAAGTTTTCGCTTCAAAACGAGTCAAACGAGTGCTCATGACCGTCAGAATGTGACTGAACAAAGTTTCACAAGCGAAGAGAAAGCAGACGACATCACTGATGAGAGGAAAGACTAATTCGTAGGTGTGGACGTAGTTCGGTTTTGTTAAACTGCAGGTCTCATCTGCAGCGAGTCTTACTCGGTTTCTTTATTTTGCAAAACGTGACAAAGTCGTTCTAACTAGCGGTGGGAACATCTAACTTGTTTAATCTGAAGAGTTTCCACTCGATATAATATGAGAGTCAGAAGATGAAGAACAATAAAGTTTGAGCCAACGTTTCCCTGAAACTACAACGTAAACAAACAGCCCCAGCACTGCATGTTTTTTTATTCAAAATAAAACAAATTCATCAGAAGAAGAAAAAACACTGAATGAAAATGTGCAGAAAGACGAAAATAGTGTTTTAATATCTGCCCCTTGTTTAAAAAATACAAAATAACTACAAACAAACAACAACCTTCACTTCACCTGCACCACACCTTCCCAACAACTTTGATTTAATCATATTTTAAAACATAGTTTTAGAAATGTTTATGGTGATATCAAGTCAACACAATCCTGTTTCCTGATTTACAACTCAGCTCCTTCAAACTAGTCCTAAATGGAGGTTTTACAAACATTTACATTCCCTTCAGGGTTTAATAACTTTAAACAAATTTTAATTGAATATTTGGGGGGTAATTTTTTTTCAGTTTTATACATGACTTGTAAAATACTATGTTCAACCAAATCATAAAATTTTAATAATTTAAACTGATGAAATATTTGTTGGGTGACCATAGCACTTCCTACTAATAATTCTTGTAGCTCTTTAAAAACAAAACAAAAAAACAGGGTTTGTAATAGTTTTACATGCTTTTCCCCAAACTTCAATACAACAGATTAAATATGGAACAATCATTACATTATTCAATATATTCAAAACTTTGTCATTCAAAAACTATTTTACTTTATACAGTAATGCAATTGATTTTGTTATTTTTATTCTTAAGTAATTTCCATGAGATTTCTATGTCAGCTTCTTATAAATAACAACACCCAAAAGTTTTATTTAATTAACTATGAATTTCAATGCTGTAAATTTTAAAGATGTTTAAAGTTAAAACTATTAATATTGACACAGTTGAGAATTTTATGGCAAGAAAGTTCATGCTCAATAATCCACGTACCAAATCCAATAATTTTCAGTCGGGTCATCTGGACAGTTTCTTTTTATAGAAATTGGATGGAGGATGGAGGGTGAAACGTTTCTATAAAAAAGAAACTGTCCAGATGACCCGACTGAGAATTATTGGGTTGAGAAGTTTATGTTTATTTGATGGTGATTTCCATCTTTTTGGAGGCTAAATACAAATACAAGGAGAACATTAATTTATTTGTATAGTTTATAGTTTTTTTTTAGGCTTTTATATTGTTTATATCGATATCGAATTATATCGATATCGACCGAAATTAAGAACTATATCGTGATAAAAATTTTGGCCATATCGTCCAGCCCTAACGCACGCACAGGAAGTACCTACGTTTTGCCTTCAAGAGCACCACGTTCGAGTTTCTGGCCTTACCTTTTGGCCTAAAAACCTCACGTCGGGCATTCACAAAATGCCTGGAAGTCGCCCTGGCACCCATGAGGAACCAGGGCGTCAGGGTTTTGAATTATCTCGACGACTTATTGGTGCTCGGAGACAGCAAAATCCAGGCAAAAGTACACATAGACATGGTGATGACTCACCTGAGAGCACTAGGTTTTGTTATAAACCTGGAGAAGAGCAATCTGTCTCCATCTCAGATTACCGTATTTCTGGGAGTACAGCTGAACTCCATTCTGTACAGGGCATGGTTCTCAGAGGCACGGGTAGCAACTTTACAGCTCTGCTTAGCACGTTTTGAGCTGGGCAAGACTTTGCCAAGGCTTGTTGGGCCTACTGGCAACAGGAATCGTTTGCATTCCTCTGGCCTTATTACAGATGAGGCCTTTGCAGATATGGGTAAACAAGCAGCTGGAACTCGCCCCTCCTCATCGAACAAGGGGCATGACGGTCAACTCAGAATGTGTAGCGGCCCTACAGCCATGGAAGGACCCCACTGTGTTCAGCGCGGGAGTCGCACTGGGGGGGGGGGCTGTCGGCCACAGCCAGAAAACAAAGCCAAAGTTCTGAACTGATGACAAATATTTATTCAGCTGGTCTCTACTGACGTCCATGGAGTAGCAGATTTGGGAGGGTGAGAGCGTCAAGTTTACAAAACATCCCAGGCTTTTTGAGATAAGACGGTCTATCAAGGCTAGTCAGGAGCAAAATGTCATATAAACATGATTGTTCTTGGAGACAGGCAAAACTTTAATGACATCTACCTTCAGTCTGTGTCGGTCCACTCGCTTCAGAAATTTCCAAATTAAAAATGACCACACCAATGGAACCTGTCTCAGAAAATCCCCAAGATGTAATCCATTCAGCCAAAAGTCTGGTTTCTCGAGACATGAACCAAGCCATCATGTAAGGCAGGCAGCCTGACCAGGTCCAGATTAGCTGCCGTATTCCTTTTGTGTTGATAGACCAGGAACCAGCCGAATCCAAAAAGCAGGAACCAGTTATCATAAATCCAATTAAATATGTGTCCTTAAGATCCACAGATGACAGCAGAGATAGACACATCATCAAGTCTTCCAAGACGATGAGATATCCAGCTGTGTGCATGCCAACAGGGCAAATTGGCTTGCCTACAGCCTGTCTTCTTGTTGAAGAAATGTTATCAGTTATGTTGAGGGACCAACTGACCAAATTGAAGTCCATAGTTATGATTCGGAAGATTTTGTAGAAGAGAGTCTCTCTGACAGTTTCACAGACAAGACAAAGCAAAAGCAAAGTGGAGACCAAGAGGAGACGTCTGCCCTTGAGGTGGAGCAAGTGTTGAATGAGTATGAGTATGCACGTGGGGTATGGACTCAGCAGGAAGCCCGGCTGCACATAAACTTCCTGGAACTGTCAGCAGTGTTTCTCTCACTGGAACAATTTTACAAGAAGGGCCTGATCACCCACCAGCATGTCCTGATAAAATCAGACAACAGGTGCACTGTGGCCTACATCAACAGAGAGGGTGGGACACGCTCCCAACCTCTTCTGATGCTGACGTAGAAACTGCTCACATGGTGCAGCTCCCGGATCCTGTCACTGAGAGCATCTCACGTACCAGGGAAGCTAAACCACGGGGCAGACACGCTGTCGAGGGGAGCCCTCCTCCCCTCAGAATGGCGCCTGTGCCCTCGCATCATGGGCCAGATCTGGGCACAATACGGAAGGGCAGACGCAGATCTGTTCGCTTGCAGCGACAGCAGTCACTGTGTTCTGTACCACTCGATACAGGACGCGAACCCTCCATTAGGGATGGACGCCCTGACGTACAGCTAGCCAGTAGGGAGGCGGTATTACACGTTTCCCCCTGTCCCCTTGATCCAGGCGATGGTGGAACGTGTACGCAGGGGAGCTCTCTCCCTAATATTAATAGCCCCCAGGTGGACACAGAAAGCATGGTTTGCAGAAGTAATCTCGCTCCTGGCAGGAATGCCTTGGCAACTGCCCCCCCACAGGGACCTGCCGACGCAGGCCAACGGGCAGATCCTGCACCCATGCCCAGAACTGTGGCAACTCTGGGCCTGGCCGCTGAAAGGGACCAGTTAATGGCTTCCGGCCTACCCATTAATGTGGTAAACACAATACAGGGAGCGAGAGCACAGTCTACGCAGACACTCTATGCACGTAAGTGACGTGTTTTTGAGATCTGGTGTCTAGAGAGTAATATTGCTTCATATTCCTGCAATTTGGCCGAGCTTCTCACTTTTCTGCAGGACCTGATGGAGAAAGAACGCTCTTTCTCTACCATAAATGTCTTTTTATCAGCCATCTCGGCATGACATGAAAGCTGGGGAGGTAAATCACCTGGTGCCCACCTTCTCATGATACGATTCATGAAGGGCATGCTGAGGAAGAGACCTCCAAGCAGGACTTTAGCCCCTCAGTGGGACCTACAATTAGTCCTGGACACTTTGTGTGAGCCTCCATTTGAGCCTCTTAGCAGCATTAAGATAGACTTGTTATCTTATAAGACTGCATTGCTCTTATCTCTGTGCTCAGCAAAATGCGTGGGTGACCTCCACGCATTATTTGTGCATCCAATGTGTACCAGATTTGCTCCAGACGGGTCAAAGGTCACCCTATGTCCAAACCTTGCATATGTGCCAAAAGTCCCGACATTAAATCACAGAAGTCTAGTACAGTTTCTGATCTGGCTTCTGAAGGAGGCAGTCGCCTTTTTCTCCTCTCCTCCCCCGTCCTTCCCCCCCCCCTGCTGCCGCTGCTTTTTGTCTTGTCTGCAGCTTCTCATGAAAGCACCTCGAACGAAGATTAAGATGAATTGGGTGGTATGGGAATTCAACTCTACTGAAAGATTTCAACAGAAGACAAGGCACGGGGGAGCCGGGCCATCCCCGCAGACGAAACGAGAGGATACGCCATGGATTCGATGGAATGGTGACGTCTCGCTCTCTGTGTGCTCTGAGGGAATGTGAAGAATTTGGATTAAATTGGATTACGATGGCGGCGCTTTGCTTTTTCTGGCGTTTTGTGGAGCAATGGCTTTTCGCAAATGAGAGAGAGTTTCAGCAGGACCTAATGTTGGAACATCCGATCTGATCTACGCCGTGATCTCGGAAATCAGCTGTTTAAGAGCTAATCCAGAAGGTGAACACGATCTCTGAGGATCGCAGATCATCCGCTCGGATTGGGACTCTGGACGCTGGTGGTCAACATCTAAGGGCCACAGCTGGATCAGAGGAAAAAGTCCAGAATTGGACCATATCAGAGTTGCCCAACAAGACTCAAGGCTGAAGGAATTATACTGTCTGCCTGAAGTGAAAATATTTGTAATCCTTATCTGACTTTACCCTAAACAGCCTTGGAAAAAGGCTGGATGTCAAATTTCTCCTGAGATGTGTTCTGAGGCAACAGCTACACTATCGCTACACCCCCTCCCCCCCTTCCCGGAAAACTTTTCTATGAGTGTTATCGGAGGCCGGTTGGTTTCACCTCAGAACTGTTTGCTATCTGGAATGTCTCATGGACAGAAGTCTCACTGCCTCAGTCTCAAAATGCAACATGTGATTGTCTTAAATGTGCTTCTGGTATAGTTTTTTCTGTCTCGTGTGGTGTCTTGAAAGTCAAAATGTGATACATCTTTTTTTAATACCAACGTTGTGACCCTCATGGTTCTTTCCTTGTTTTCACACCTTTGACCTTCATCCCGATACGGATGGGAGAGGCTGCGCTGAAGAACATAATGTGATATGATGTCCCATGTGGACTGTAGCAGCAGCTTCACACACTCACCCTCTTCCGGATGACTGTGCGTACATATTCACGCTGTACTGGTGAAAACGTGTGCAATGTTAATAAAAAGTACTCTGACTCTGACTTCGAACTGTCAACTTTTCCTCCTCCCCCAGTTCTGAATGCAGAACAGAGGTGTTTAAACGCGCCCTGCCTTGTTAGGGCCCTAAGCGTCTACATGGAAAGAACTGGCAGTTGGTGCAAAACAAACAAATTATTCATATGCTTTGCTAATCGTGCCGCAGGTAAGGCTCTGTCGAAACAGCGCCTCTTATACTGGGTGACGGAGGCCATAAAGAGGGCATACAGCAGCAATGGTCAGCAGGTGCCCTCTGGGGTACATGCTCATTCAACCAGAGGCCTAGCCACTTCTTGGACCTTGTTCAGATGTGTTCCAGTAGCAGATATCTGTGCAACTGCTAACTGGTCATCATCAAACACTTTTGTGAAACATTACAGCCTAGATGTCACAGCACGTGACGTAACTCAAGCTGTTCTCTCTACCACAGAGAAATGAGCGGCTGACGTCTGTAAACTAAGGCATAAAGTTATCATAAGCATGCATTTCCAGAGCATTTCTAGGACGTGATTGAATAGTGTTCCCATAGTCATGTGGTTGTTTGCGGATGACACAACAGTGGTAGGTCTCATCAGCAACAACGATGAGATGGACTACAGGAACGAGGTGAGCCGCTTGGCCTTGTGGTGCGGACACAACAATCTCACTCTCAACGTGGAGAAGACAAAGGAGATTGTCGTGGACTTCAGGAAGAGGGATGCACAACATGCCCCTCTGACCATCAACAGCACCGCAGTGGAGAGAGTGGACAGCACCAAGTTCCTGGGAGTGCACGTCTCAAAGGACCTGTCCTGGAGCAGGAACACTGCAGCACTGGCCAAGAAGGCTCACCAGCGCCTCTACTTTCTCCGCAAGCTGAAAAGGGCTGGAGCTTCAACCCCCATCATGTGCACCTTCTACAGGGGTGCCATAGAAAGTGTCCTGACCAGCTGCATCACGGTGTGGTTTGGTGCATGCACTGCATCATGCCGCAAGAGCCTCCAGCGCATCGTGAAAGCAGCTGAGAAGATCGTCGGCACCTCCTTGCCCTCACTGCAGGACTTACACAGCAAACGCCTCACTCGGAAAGCCCACTGCATGGCAGGTGATCCCACACACCCACTACACAGCCGCTTTAGACTGCTGCCATCAGGGAGGAGACTGAGGAGTCTCCAGGCTCGAACCAGCAGACTGAGAGACAGCTCTGTTCATCAGGCAGTCAGAATGCTAAACACTCTGCCTGCTCTGCCTCCCCTCCCATTTGAACTGCCTTAACACAAAAAACTTTCTCACACATTACCACTCAACACAAAGTTTTTAACACTGGACCCTGTGTCATCAAACGGGTTATTCACTAAACTCTCGGTCATGTACTCATTCAGTTTGCACTACTTCTCATATTTGCACTAATGTTTGTATTACATTACTGCCTATAGTCATACTACTGTTTACATTCACTGTTTACATTTATTAATACGGTTTACATTTATTACTACTGCTTTACATTTATTACTACTGTTTACATTTACACTACTTTTATCTACACTACTGCAGATACATATACAGCATTCTCTGACTAGCCTTATCTAAGGATGCCAAATGTGCCTTATGTGCCTCACTGCATATGCCACTTTGCCTATATACCAACATCAAATACCTCATACATATACTGTGTACATTAACTTATATGCTGCTGTGCCACTCTTTGCAAATGTCAATGCTAGAACCTTCAGTTTATTTTATAGATATACTTTTTATACTACTATGCAAAAACTCAGGACAGTATTACACTTTTATTATTTCATTTTATGCTTATGTTCATTGGGTGTTTGGTGTTTCAGGGGTGTTTGGTGTTTCAGTGTTGGTGTAAATTTTCATACTTTTATACTATTATGAAAAAACTCAGGACAGTGTTACACTTTTACTATTTTATGCTTATGTTTATTAAATGTTTTAGTGTTTAGTGTTTAGATGGTTACTGTTGCACCGAGGGACTGAGAGAAACGCAATTTCGGTCCTGTGTATGTCCTGTACATATTGCAGTTCTGACAATAAATTTGACTTTGTTTTTGACTTTTTTTGTACCGCAGTGGACTGACTGATAAGGAAACTGAAAGTTATGCACCATAACTCATGTTCCCTGAAGGAAGGGAACAAGGTGCAACCCATGTTTGCCCTAAAAATGCCCAAGCTCGGTGAAGTACGTACAGAGGATGGACGTGGCGCGTCATCGTCTTTTATACCAGGAGGGCGGGCCCCTGGTGATGATGACGCCCACTTACCTTAAAGGGCATGATTGTATTGCTTCAGATGAACCGCACGGAGGCGCAATTCCCATAGTCATGTGGTTGCACCTTGTTCCCTTCCTTCAGGGAACATGAGCTATGGTGCATAACTTTCAGATTCCCTCTTTGATGTGGTTCCCCCTCGGCTACTAAAGGAGGTTTTTACTACTCTAGGTCCTTCCATTCTTGCTATTGTGAATAGCAGTTTATCCACTGGCGTGGTACCAAAAATATTAAAACATGCTGCTGTTCAACCTCTCCTGAAAACAACAAACCTTGATCCCCTCAGTCGTATCAAACTGCAGGCCTGTCTCCAGACTCCCATTTGTTTCTAAACTTCTGGAAAAAATAGTTGAGTCCCAATTGAAGTGCTTCCTGGAGGATCATGCAATCATTGAGTTATTCCAATCTGGCTTTAAACCTCTCCACAGCACTGAAACTGACCTACTGAAGGTTTTTAATGACATCTTCTTATCCACAGACACTGGTGATTCTGTGCTGCTTGTCCTATTGGACCTTACATCTGCTTTTGACACAATTGACCATGAGATCCTCATTGCTAGGTTGGAGCAGTGGGTGGGCATCACAGGGTCAGCCCTCAATTGGTTCAGATCCTACCTCACTGACAGATCCTTTTGTGTTTCCATCAACGATTTTAGTTCTGTAACGGCAACACTTAAATGGGGGGTTCTGCAGGGGTCCATCCTGGGTCCTCTCCTATTATCCTTATACCTGCTGCCACTTGGTGCTATTTTCTGGAAACACAACATACCTTTCCACTTCTACGCCGATGACTGTCAAATTTACTTCCCCCTATAACACAATGGTACATGCTCTATTCAACCTCTGCTCGGCTGCCTGGCTGATATCAGGGACTGGATGGCTTTAAATTTCTTAAGTTTCAATGAAAAGAAAACTGAAGTCATGTTGTTCCCTCCCAACGACACGATCACGAACCACTGCATCGACCTTTCTGCACTATCCCTGTCTGAAAAACAAAAAGTCACAAATCTGGGAGTGATAATGATAATCCATGAAACTCGACGGTCATGTAAACATGATCGTTAAATCCTGTTTTTTCCAGCTGAGGTGACTGTCTAAGCTGAAGCCCATATTATCCCAAAATAACCTGGAGACAGTAATACACACATTTATTACATCTAGGCTTGATTACTGCAATTCACTCCTGTTTGGTATCAGTCAGACCACCATTGCACGATTACAACTGGTCCAGAATGCAGCAGCCCAATTTTTAACCAGTACAGGCAAAAGAGAGCACATTACACAAGTCTTGGCCTCCCTGCACTGGCTACCGGTTCATCTTCAAATCCAGTTCAAAATTATCTTGTATATCTACAAATCGCTGAACAGTCTCACCCCCTCGCCCATTTCTCTGATTTGCTACACCCGTATGTCCCACCACATTCTTGGACCAGTTACTTCTCACAGTTCCAGGAACTCGTCTTAAGCGCAGAGGTGACAGTGCATTCTCTGTAGCAGGCCCAAGACTCTGGAACGAGTTACCTCTGCTCGTCAGACAAGCCCCCTCCCTCTCGGTTTTCAAATCCCGTTTAAAGACCCACTACTATTGTGTTGCTTTCAACACCAGATGATCTGTGTTTAGTCATTATATTTATTATCTGCGATGGTTTTATGTCTATATTCTGGGTTTTTTAACTTCATTTTGTATGTTGCCTATGTGTTGTCTGTTGTTTGTACTGCACTTTGGTTGGCCTTGTCAGTGTTTAAAGTGCTCTATAAATAAAATGGTATGGTATGGTATGGTGACTTCGCCCGTCCTCATTCCCCCACCCCGGCGACAAAAAATTAAATATGACGAGCACCCTGCCAAGGGAACTGACATAGAGGAAACACTACATTTGCTCTTGGCCCCACTAGGACTAGTCACTTGTTTGTCAATCTGATCAGACTAAAACAATTTCTCCAAACAGACGTCATTTAGAGTTATCTACAGCAAGTAAGATATTAATTGGTCATAACCTTTCCACAGAACCCTCCATCCATTATCTTTTACCCGCTTGTTCCATTTTGGGTCACAGATGTTGCCGGTGCCCATGTCCAGCAATCACTGTGCGAGGGGCAGGGTACACCCTGGACGGGTCGCAAGTCCATCACAGGGCCCTTTCCACAGAACCCTATTTCAAAATGTCTGAACTATTGCCTTAACATCTTCAAGTGATCTTAATTTGGTGTCAAGTTTTTCACACAAATAGTAAACATGCACTCGAAAAGACATTTGCTCAAACACAAAATAAATATTTTAGAGAAGTTAGTAAAGCCTGCTGAGATGCACTGAGGTTCATCACAATAAAACACTTTGTTTTGTAGCTTTTGGTGTTTGAGTAAAATAAAACTGAGAGTTCAGTTGACGTTAAAAAGCTCTCCTGCGTGGAGCATGTTGCGTGTGAGGACACAAATATCTTTTATAATTTGTATTTGTATAAACTATTTATGGGGTACACGTGTCAAAGGTAAGCGCAGACAGCCTGTTCAAACCTCCTTAATAGCTGCTGTAGTTCACTTTCACATGTTGGATCAATAAAGCATTGAAGCTTGTTAAAATGTTTACACATATGCTTTTAAAGTGACTCATAAAGACGCAAAATAAATGAATAGTTTCTGACCTTGTTAGATGAAAATGTAGTTTAATGTAAGTCTATAAAATGTAGGTTTTTTATTGACTTTTTATGTTGATGCATATACAGTATATGCATGTATATATTTGAGCTTGTTAGATATGGTGAAGCTGTGTGGAGGACAGCGTAGCATAATTTGTGTTCATCAGACAAAAACGTGCAAATAGAAAATGTTGACTCTACTTAAAAGCAAATATAAACTCTCTCCAGAGGCGGCGTCTCTTATTTGGAAACCCACATCTCATTGTTAACATGATAAGTATGTTCAGTAATGAGCTCTTTGTCAGTGGATACAGTTGGCAAAGCGATGATGAGGCCAAGTTACCAACGGCACATATTTTATTGGACCTTAATGGGAGCTTGTTTTGAAACTGAATACATTTACCCAGCTGACAGGATGAGAAATACCTCTTAAAATGAAATACCTTTTTTTCTAAACTTTGCCTTTTGGGGGTTTGGTTATTCCTGTGATGTGTTGTATAACTGCTGTATTAGTGGCAGAATCAAAAGTACAATTTATTCTATGGTGTGTGTTGAAAACCTTGTAAATAAAATAAGTAAATGTTTTTTTTATTACAAAGAAAAGCAGACCTAATTAGATGCTACATTAAGGTTCTTTTTACTTAAAGGCTAGAAAGTTTCTGGAGAAAATTTAACCAGAACTGCCATGCTGCGGCCATTTAAAAAATTTGATTTGACATTGCTTTGTGTTGGGATTCACTCTCAGCTACCACTATACCAAATTTCAACTCAATATTTCAAAAAATGACTTTTATAGTCAGTTTTGAGTTTTTTCTGAGGTAGCTGTGGCAGCTATCTTGAACTAAAATGGCTCCAAAATTGAATCAGTGCTTTGTTCAGAGACCTCTTCACGCTAGGTCATGTGACCTCACTGTGGCAGTTATCACGGTGCTGAGATGGTTGTTTTGATACAACATTTGTGTGTGTAAGTGTGTGTGTGTGTGT
>JBBPBX010011513.1:0-17520 GCA_038048925.1 Garcialebias charrua | reverse complement strand
TCTTCTCTCTTTTGTTTTCTATTGTTTATTGTTTGTTTGTTTATTGTTTATTGTTTAAGGAAATTATACCACTGCTGTTCATTGTTCTTTAGTTTTAGCAGGTCGCTTTCGTAAATGAGCCCTTGAGGTTCAAAAGATTTACCTGACTAAATAAAGGTTGAATGAAAAAAAAAAACTTACGAGCGAGTTCCGTTCCTCCGACTATCTCGTAAGACGAAATCTCGTACATCGGAACCCGAAACACGTGTTCTCGTAAGTCCGGATTTTCGGTCGTAAGTCGAAAAATTTATGCTAGCGCTACTACGAACACTCGTTTTTCATCACAAACGTTCATACTAGTTCATAAACATGCTCAGAAACTTGTTTCCAAATGGTTAGCTAACACACTTTCATCTAAAAACACACAAAAGTGCTGTATTTTCTGTATGTTCTTTACAAATGTACTGTTCGTTAGTGAGCTCGTAAGTCCGGAACCTCGTAAGTAAGAGTGCTCGTAAGTCGGGGACTCCCTGTATTTGTAATTATTTCTATGCTTAACATGTTTTTTTTTCTTTCTTCAAATAGAAAGTACACCTGGACCTGTCATTCTGTTTGTTTGTTTGTTTGTTTGTTTGTTTGTTTGTTTATTTGTTTGTTTGTTTGTTTATTTGTTTCTTTCTTTCTTTCTTTCTTTATGTTTATGTTTATTAAATTTGTTCTTTTTTTTCACAAAAGAAACAATACAAGACAATCTCATTAAATGATAGTGTACAAAATGTAAAAAAAAATGAAAGGTAGCAGAAAGAAGAATAAATCTTATTATATCTGCCCCTTACTTACAACAATCAGATTAAACAACAATAATCAGCCATGTAAACAATAATAATCTTCAACCAACAGTACAAAATGACTAACTCTTTCTAATTGATACAATACACATTACGCTATTTCATATATTTTTTTAACACATTTGTTTTGATCATTTTCTTAAATGTAAACATTGACTTGGCATTTTTAACTACATTCTCCAAGCCATTCCACAATCTAATTCCCTGGATTGAGGTAGAACGTCCCTTCAAACTAGTTCTGAATTGTGGTTTTACAAACATCTTTCTTTCTTTCTTTCTTTCTTTCTTTCTTTCTTTCTTTCTTTCTTTCTTTCTTTCTTTCTTTTCTTTCTTTCTTTCTTTTTCTTTCTTTCTTTCTTTCTTTCTTTCTTTCTTTCTTTCTTTCTTTCTTTCTTTCTTTCTTTCTTTCTTTCTTTCTTTCTCCTTCCTGTCCTCTGAAACCCAGCAGGCCGAAGCAGATGGCCACTCATCCTGAGCCTGGGAGTTTTGTCTTTCCACTGTTGCCTTTGTGTTTGCTCAGGATGGGACACTGCGACGAAGTGAAGATTCAACACAATCTGCTGCTTCCTCAGATCAATAACTTCATTAATTGGCTTTCATAATGTACGTGAATGTTTCTGTACAGTACCCTGAGATGACTTCTGCTGTGACTTGGAGCTACATAAAAAACTGAATTGAATTAGTAATAAGTACGCAAGTTAAAAATGTGTAAGTTACTACTAATAAATTACTAACCATGATTTTGAGACATAAATTTCATGGTCACAGCTGCATAAAGCTCACTGGATACAACATGATGGATAGTAATACATATTTACAGCATGAAGACATTTGAAGCAACTTAGAGGGTGTGATAAAGAGTACCTGGTGGGGTGGTGATTCCCTCCCACTGACAGTGGTGATACTGAAACCACGGTGACACTGAACAGAGCAGCGAGACGCTTCCCCTCCTCCTGTACACCTACAGACACACTGATTTATATAGATAGAAATCTGAAGCCACAAACAGAAGAACTAACAGCCCCACTGTCTGGTTCTGTAAAGCCTACCTGACAGATGCGTGCTGTATCTGCGGACGACTGCAACTGTCCATCTGACACGGCTGCCATAAACAGCTGTTGCACATGTGGAGGGAGAGAAGCAGAAAATTGAGAGGAGCACAGACAAACTTAAACCAGGACTAATGCAGTCACCACTCCTGTCCCTGTTAATTAAAACTAGATTAGTTAAAATGTGCTACGGTTTTGGGAATAACCATAGAGCCTGGGTTTTGTGTAGTAATACACACTTACCTGCTGTGTATTTTAAAATTAATTCAACCCATCTGTGTGTTTTTAGGTACTAATGTAAACTTTTTCAAACAAGTCCAAAACTTGCACAGTTCATCTTTACTTTGGCAAACAAACATTCTTATAAAATTGTTTAAAAAGTTGTTGTAAAATACTGTCTACAATATTAAAATTGTTATGATAAGGATGTTAAGGATAAGGATGTTAAAGATGTAAACTATGTGATGAAATTCAAAAAAATTATCAAGTCTAAACTGCTAGCAAAATACTAAAGCTTTAAGTAATGCATCCTAATGTATTTGTTGATTATTGAGTGTGAAATGTTACTAAATTGATCTGTTGTTTTTGGTAGTTAATTGTTTGAATTGATTGTTTGTAAATTGTTTTTTTTTTTTTTTGGAAAAAAAGGGGCAGACAAAATAAGAAAATTTTCTTCTTTCTGCCACCTTTCATTTTATGTATTTTGATTTTTTTCTCATATTTATGAAATGTTTTTTTCCATTATCTTTTATGTTGTTTTTCTTAAATATGTAAAATGAATAAAACTTTAATAAAAANTTAATGAAAATCTCAAAGTGCTACAAGGAGCAACAGAATTAAATGTCAATAAAACAAATAATAAAACAATTAAAATCAATAACAGTATCAGCTAAGATCAAAAGTATAAAGAATAAAACTTTAAATAAATAAATAAAAAAATAATGATTATAATCATTTTCAAACAGTTCTTTGTGTGTGTAGGTGTGTGTGTGTGTGTGTGTGTGTTGAGTAGGTAGCTGTGGGAGAGCCCACCCTCTGATGCGCACCCGGTCAGGGCGAAGGTGCTGAAGTGGCAGGAGGTCCTCAGAGCCACCCCTCTCACCGCAACAGAGGGGGAGGAGAGGAGAAGGATGACGGAGGACGTGAGGAAGAAAGGTTGAGAGAGGTCATGGGTCACGTTCACCACCAGCGGGTTGTGATGGCAAGATAGGTCGTGTGTGCCTGGGTAGATGAAGAGATTTCAAATAAATGATCAGATACAAAAGTGTCTGTTTGCTTCCAATGAATGTAATGAAAATCCTAACAGCCCAAACACACCACATACTTATAAACCCAGGTAAGTACCTAGTGAGTGGTTCTTTCCATTAGCATCAGACAGGAGGATGGTGACTGTCCTCCGATACTGCTCCCCGGACCACAAACCATCTGAAGCCAAGTACACCATCACAGAAGCTGCCACTCCAGAATGAACAAATCCCACCTGTTCCAGTGTAAGTAAAAAAAAATGACTACCGTACGTTAAATTTCTTGATGCATGCTCAATAATCCAGGTAGAAAAATCGAACAAACTTAAAGGTCAACTGACATGATTTTTCTACTATTCATAAAATTGCTCAAAATATATATTTTTTTATCATTTAAATATGTTCGTTTTTGCAAACAAAATGATAAATCACTTTAATTTTGCTTTAAAAGTGATTTTGAACTTCAAGCCGTGTTTAATCATGGGAAATCCGATTACACACGAACGCACCATCTGTGACGTAACACTGGGCAGAGCTCTGGGCTTGTCACAGTGCGCGGGTGTGAGCAGCTCCACATGAAGGTAAGTCTGATACAGCATCAGACCTAAATTAGATCCTGTTGTTTCTTGTTCCATCACCCAAACTATTTTCTGCTTCCCAAACTGAAGACAAATAACTCAAATCTTCACATAGATTGATAAATTCATCGGGTTTTAAATTGTCCGCTATTAGAGACCAGAGCCCTCTGCCTCACACTTTGCACACTACGTCACAGATGGTGCGTTCGCGTGTAATCGGATTTCCCATGATTAAACACGGCTTGAAGTTCAAAATCACTTTTAAAGCAAAATTAAAGTGATTTATCATTTTGTTCGCAAAAGCGAACATATTTAAATGATAAAATATATATATTTTGAGCAATTTTATGAATAGTAGAAAAATCATGTCAGTGGACCTTTAAAGGCTGTGAACAATCTGCATTCTTTCAAGAAATGCTGGGTCTTAATTATTTCTGTTTTCAGATGTGAGTGAACCGCGGGGTGTTAAACTGGATGGTGCTGAACAAGAACATTTTGACAAGCACATACTGTTTATCGTTTTTGTTCCAATGCACAACCAGTCAGTGACAAAACTGTGACGATTAGGAAAGTTTCTTGTTAGTACATGGATCACAAGCCAGACATTTTTTTTTACATTAAAGATGTATTAGTTCTGAAATAAAATCGTAGTTATATGGAATACTTTAAAATCTATTTTAATTATTTTTCTTTTGCTTGATTATTTGATTTTTTAACTTGTGTTTTGTCTTACAGTATCAATTGTCAGTTTTTAGTAGGGGTGCGAATCTCTCAGTGTCTGGAGAATCGATTCAATTCCGATTTTTGATGCACTGATTCAATTAAAAATCAATTTTCGATTCTAAAACGATTTTCATTCCAGGATCGATTTTCGATTCAGAATTGATTTTCAATTCTGAAACTATTTTCAATTGAAATCATGAAAAGATTAAACAACATTGTAAACAAATAAAACATTTATTTAAAACATACATGTATGCTTGTAGCAAACATTAATAATGTCAAATAATACAGTATAAATACAGCAGATGGGTGTATGAATAGAATGCAGCAGCTTTAATCGGGTCCTGGAGGTCACTGGTGTCTATATCCAGCAGTCACTGTGCGAGAGGCAGGGGACACCCTGGACATGTCTCCAGTCCATCACAAATAATTCAAAATACAAATGTGAACAGAGATTTCAGCATAAACATTTAACTCAAAATAAAATACTGTAGACTTCAAAATCATATTACATTCATCCATGTTTCAAATGTGTATGGATGGATTTTGTTTAAAAGATTTGTTTGGTAAATCTTTTCAACAAAAGCATCTATCCATCATCTTTACACGCTTTATCCTTATCGGGTCCTGGAGGTCACTGGTTCGGGTCAGATTTCTTCTTCTTTCTGCCACCTTTCATTTTATGTATTGTTTCATATACTATGAGATATGGTTTTATTTTCTTTATTTTTGGGGTTTAATGTTTTTTTTTTTAAAAATCGATTTTGGGGCTTTTAGAATTGATTTTGAATCGCCAGGATTAAGAATCTAGATTATTTTTAAAAATTCGATTTTTTTTTTTTCCCCCTTGCACCCCTAGTTTTCAGTGTGTTGTTAAAGACAAAAAAAGAGTCAGTGGTTTGGGAGGTCCATGACAGATGATGAAACAGGAAGGAGTGAAAGTGACGAGAGGTTCTGGTCACTCTGTTCATTGCTCTCCTTGTCCTGAAAAAGGAAACGGGGTAAACTTTTCCCACACTCTTGATAAAGCTATCGGCGTCAGCCCCAGCCATCTTGGCACAATACCCACCGCCTCCTCCAGCTCCTTCTTACAGGCTGTCCTCAGGAGGAGCCAGCCAATAAAGATAAGTTTGACAGAGGAGCCAGCCAATAAAAGATAAGCGCTGCGGCCATGTCTGTGACTTCCTCACTGATCTTCCTTCAGCAGATACAAGGCACTGCACTGATATGGGTGGCGTCTCACTGGCATTTACAGAGTTTCCAAATATATGCACTGACTAACCGCCATTCAAGCAACTAACACGGTCTCTTGAAGATTCTTTGTGCATTTGTCTTATCATATATAAATATAGTTTTATATGTTTTTGTTTTTATATCACAATAAGCTTTCATTAGCTATTCAAACGTCAAACCTTTTGACGAAAGAACTTTGCTTCTTCCTACAACAGAGAAGGTTCAGTCGTGTGAGCTGGTCCAGTTTCTGGTCCAGCTCACACGACTGAACCTTCTCTGGATGATTGAGCTTAATTCCCTGTTCACCACAACATGCACTTTGTTAAGTGAACTTCCTTTTTGAAGTTGTGGGTTTTAACTTCTCGTTGTTTTAACAGAACAAAATGACTCTTGGCTTTTTAGGATGGATAAAACTTCTGAGGTGGTGGAACACATCGCAGCACAATCAGGCAATAACTGGTGAATTAATAATTTGGATATTGTCTGTTAATTAGTTTTTTTTATTAGTCACCCGTTTTCTAAGCTGATATGAACAAAGAAATGTGTTGTTTTCATGCTTTTCTGTCACATCATTTGAGTAAAGATTCAACACTTTCACACCCTAATGGTCATAAAAACTTTTAGATGATCTTCAGATACTAGTTACTCCTTTAGCACCAGAACTTGACACGCTGGGAAACAGAGGACACATCTTCCAAACATGCTTTGAAGTACTTTGTTAGGTCGAGGCACCTCAGACATGTTGGACCAGGGGTGCTCAATGTTTCGATCGCAAGCTGCCAATCGATCTCAAAGGTTTTCTGGGTAGATTGCATTAAAAAATAAACGTCAGCTGATCATTCATCTATGAAATTTGTCACTTGACATGCATTTTATACAACATAGGTGTGGTGAACCAGACGGGGTTCTCTAATACACCTTCGTCTCTTTGATAGTGACACCTTTTCACTGATACTCTCAGTAAAAAGACATTGACACTATTTTATTACATTATTTTGAATCAAAACACAAGAAGTCATAAAAGACTCTCTTATTCCTCTATTTTGTGTTAATGAATAACCTTGTGTTAAAGCATTATTGAATTCAATATTGAATTCAATGTTTGATAAGTCAAAGACTGTTTAATTCAAACTGTTTAATTCAAGTTGGAAATCCAATGTTATTTCAAAATGTTGATCACTTCATATGATGAATCAAACGGTGAAAGTGAATTAATATGTCAGACTGAACTCCTCAGTTTTGTTAGAAGTTAGAACACAGTTTTAATCAGTTGTTTTATGAAGCTGGCTCCAGTCTAATCTGTTTCTCTCTCTTCATTTTTAACAACTTCTTCTCTGTTCTAAAAAACTGATATCCGAGTGACCTTCATCCACTGGTTCGTTTGTACCAATGGGGAAAGAACAAGTCACTGATCACAGATCTTTTCTTAAAGTTCTAAGCTTGCTGGAACAGACAGAGTCTGCTGTGGACCTCAAGCCATGACGTTCTCCAAAGAGCTGAATGAACGTCAGTCAAATGCCAATGACACGTCATTCAGTTGGGACTTCATAGCACTTGCAAGCTACGACTCTGTTTTTGAACTCTAAGCTCTCTTTTATTGACATTCCGTTAAGGGACGTCTTATCTTGAACAACAACACCAGGAGCTGCCGTTACTTTCGGTTCGAGTCTTGGCACACGTCTGGAGACGCTGAGAACGGTAAACGAACTGACCAAACTGGACCGAGGGAGATTGACCATCTTCACGAGGTAACAAAGTCGTCATATGCTTTATCAAGGGTACCAACGTGTAGACGAGATCGGCCGGAGAGCTGCCATGTTNCTTTCAGACATTATTCACATTGCTACACCTGCTCGTACCCTCAGATCCTCTTCTTCCATCCAGCTCATTGTTCCCATTGCCCGTCTTGTTACTACCCAGCTCTGGAACTCACTCCCACCTGATATTCGCAACACAGACTCATTGCCACATTTCAAAGTCAAACTCAAAACTCACCTGTTTAAAGTAGCCTATGCATGATAACAATTGCATTGTCTTATTTTTTTTATTTTATTTTTTAAATTCATTTTACTTGTTTTTTCTATGTTTTTAATGTGTCTGGTTTATTTTTATTTTATTTTTTATGATTGACAATGTAAGGTGACCTTGAGTGCCAAGAAAGGCGCCTACAAATAAAATGTATTATTATTATTATTATTATTAATTCAATTAACACTGCAAAATCATTCATGATGTTCAAAAAAGCTTTCAGTGTGTAACTTTTATTACTTTGGTATTTTAGTATGTAGCATTTTTATTTTCATTGCCTCCTTTTTCTGTTGCTTTTATTCCATTTTCAGTGATTTATTGTACCGGTTTTTATATTTTCTGTCCTGTTAAGCACCTTGGTCAATGCAAGGCATTGTAGGAAGGTGCTATACAAATAAAGTTTATTATTATTATTATAACTTCAATTCAAATGTGACGTGTGCTGCTGACCACTTGACCAGGTCACCCTTGTAAAAGAGATCTCGATCTCAACGGGCTCTACCTGGTAAAATAAAGGTGATTGATTAATTTAAAATAGCAAAAAATAAAATAAAAACACTATTAATATTAATAAAAATGAACATTTTAATGCAGAGAGGGGACTTTGTGAAATGACCTGTTGTATACCTGGATTATTGAGCATGGATTTTGTGAAATGACCTGTTGGAGCATTGAGTTCTAGTTTCATTCCACACTAACTTCTCTCCAGCCTGCGTACACTGAAGGAATCTAACAAAGCTCTGAACCCGTTTCAGCCGGGTTAGAACTGGCTAACCTCCAAACCTGTGAGATGTTTCCACGTCGTGCTGCGCTGCTGCCATCTTCTAAAACCTTCCAGTTCCTCCAAACACATTAAACTTCCATCTGATTTGTCCAAACAGCGCTCACGACATCAATCAAGTCACTTGGACAGCGCCTTTCACTGCCAATATTTACCCCAGTATCTCCTGTCGTGTGTTTTCCCTGACAAGTTGAATCACACACAACTTTTGCAGCAAGAGCTCAAAGAAACACACGTTGCATTAAATGAAAAAAAAAAGGCATTCAATACAAGAACAGCTGGACTTTATTTGTTACAGAAGACGTTTCGCTTCCCATCCGGGGAGCTTTTTCAATTCAATGAGCAGACTGTGTGCGCGTGGAGTTATAACTAGATGTCACGCACCAACCTATGTAAATTGAAAGCTGAGATAACACATACCGTACATGCAAATTGACAAATCACACCTTAACAGTAGGGGTTTCTTATAAGGTCTTTGACAGAAGACACACAACTGTATGTAAATTAAAAATCACACCTCACACCCCAACAGCAGAGGCTTCTCAAAATCGTTTCTAGTCTAATTCCCAGACAAGACTCCTCTGTTCTCATCCGGTGTAAAACATCTGGGAATCAGCCCCCAAACTGTGTTATACGTCTTGGGAAGTTGAAATCTCAGACCTCCTCCTCTATTAAGCGATGGCCGTTCTTTCTTGATATAAACAACTATCAAGCTATCAGCTGCTGTTGGGGTGTGAGGTGTGATTTGTCAATGTACATACAGTTGTGTGTCTTCTGTCAAAGACCTTAAGAAACCCCTACAGTTAAGGTGTGATTTGTCAATTTACATGTATGTGTTATCTCAGCTTTCAATTTACATAGGTTGGTGCGTGACATCTAAGACTGTTATAACTCCACGCGCACACAGTCTGCTCATTGAATTGATAAAGCTCCACGGATGGGAAGCAAAACGTCTTCTGTAACAAATAAAGTCCAGTTGTTCTTGTATTGAACGCCTTTTTTTGATTTTATCACGTCCTGGACGACTGAGAATCTTCACCAGCAGGTTAAATGAAAAGAACAACTGCAGCGGTTTGTGAAGCAGCTTTATAAAGATGGCTGACTCCACTCGTCCTGACTGAAGGAGAGACTTCCTTTGGAGTTTCTTTGAACTGAAGGTAGGGAATTGTTGAGAACACGATGCAGCTGACACTTTGCAGGGTCTTTCAGAACAGAGAGGAACCTGCAGCGTTTTGTTCTCCTCAGAAACCTCCTCAGCCCACGCTGCTGGTGATTTTAGCCCAAACCTCTGATAACTTCATGTGATAGTTTGAAGTCGGATAACACGTGTAAAAAAAATCTTATATCAAATGCACTGACTTTGGTTTGTGTGTTAACCCTTCACACACCTGGCGTTGAACCCGCTGCGTCCATTTTTAATTCAAAGAGAAACATCTGTTGTGCTTACATGGATTCCCAGGCTGCTAAATAAAACCTGTCACCTCTGGATCGATGTCTTCTAAAACCTCCTCGTGATGTTTTTCTAACCACAACCCAGCACTTTATTTGAGTGATGCATCAAAAGTTGTCCTAAAAGGATCAAAATGAAGCAAAAACATTGCACTTTTAAGAATCTGTTGGAATCCTGGCAAAAACCAATGCAGACATGTTCCTGTTTTTGATTTTCTACATTTGCCTTATACAGTAATCTGTCTGTTTTGCCACTTTGACATCTTTGTTTTAACTTGTTTAAAAAAAATCTGTATTTCTCTTTTATGTTTGTCTATTGTTGATTGTCCAAGGAAAATCTACTGTTGCTGTTGTCATCATTCTTAGGTCTCTCTTGTAAATGAGTCCTCAAGGCTCAATGAGATTAACCTGTCTAAATAAAGGTTGAATGAACTTTTAAAGCTGCAGTCTGCAGTTTCTGTAGTGCAGTCTGTAAGTTGTCTAAAAATATATTTTTAACATATTTCTTCACTCTGTCACTATCTCTTGACAGACTGATGTTAGACAAAGTAATATCTGAAAAAAACTATAGTCCCCTTGCTTCTCCAGGTGGTAAATAAGCATTTCTAAAAAGCCACAGTGACCCGCCGTTAACCAGCCAATAAAAACAGAGTTTTTAACCAGCCAATAAAAACAGAGTTTTTAACCAGCCAATAAAAACAGAGCTTCTCACTTCTCACGCTCCTAACCCACTCCCGTCCCAGCGGCCGCGCAGGTTCTCGTTGAAATAATTGCAAAGCGATGCAAAACTGTTTTGTATGTGACACAAATGTATTAAATTCCCCTTCTTCATCCCTGATCTGGACTTTTCTTTTGTTTTTTTTGCCAAAAGTCAAGTGATCGCTTCATCCTCCGCTGAGTCATGACTGAAATGATGAAATGAATGAATTTGTCATGAGCGAATTAAACTGGGGTTCAACGTGGCTGTGCGCGGCTCAGATTTCATGGTGTTCTGGTGTGCTGGACCAGCGCTCCATGTTTTTATTTTATTTTTTAGAACGTTTTATTAAAGGTTCACTATGTAATTTCTGTAGAACGCTGGGACTTAGAAAAATTTCCAGCAGGTGAAAGCATTCTGCTCCCTCCCACAGTCCGTTCTCTGTTGAACTTGAGTTCTGCAGCTCCGCCCCCTGCTGTGTGTCCGCTTGGAGCGCTTCAATATTCTGTGATTATATGTTAATAAAACGTTTTAAAAATATAATAAAACCATGGAGCACTTTTCCAACAACACAAAAACCAGCAGAAATCAGCAAAGGTTCACGTAGCAACGTTGGACATGATTTAATTCGCTCGTGACTTCCTCTTTCTGTCAGTGCAGGTCTGGTATGTCTGGAATGCTCCGCCTCCACTACATGTCCTGTCTGCGCTGCGAAGTTCTGTGATTATATGTTAATAAAACGTTCTAAAAATATAATAAAACCATGAATCACTCGTCCTACAACACAAAAACCAGCAGAAATCAGCAGAGCTTCACGAAGCAACGTTGGACATGATTTAATTTGCTTGTGACTTCCTCATTCCTGTGAGTGAAGGATGAAGCGATCACTTGACTTTTGGCAAAAAAACAAAATAAAAGTCCAGCTCTGGGATGAAGAAGGGATATTTAATACATTTGTGTCACATACAAATCAGTCCTGCATCGCTTTGCAATCCTTTGAATGAGAACGTGCGCGGCGCTGGGGCTGGGACAGGCGGGGGCGTGGGTTGGGGCGTGACAAACAACTCTGTTTTTATTGGCTGGTCATTGTCCGGGTCACTCTGTGTTTTTAGTGTTTTTATAAATGCTGATAGAGAAGCAAGGGGACTATAGTTTTTTTCAGAGATTACTTTGTCTAACATCAGTCTGTCAGTAGATAGTGACAGAGTGAAGAAATATGTTAAAAATATTTTGTTAGAAAAGTTACAGACTGCACTACAAAGTTACATAGTTCAGCTTTAACGTATAATCACAGAACTTCGCAGCTGCTGACAGGACATGCAGTGGAGGCGGAGCATTCGGAAGCAGAGCTGAATAGACCTTTTACCAGTTGACGTCATCACGCAAAGCTCGCCTGAAACGAGCGTTCTGATTGGACGGCAAAAAGCCCTAACCGGATGTAGGGGCTCAGCAAGGGGTCGAGGAGCTTCGTAATGATAGCGAGTTGTAATTTAGAAGCTTGTTTTCTTAAAATAGTGAACAACCGCTGGTCAAAACGCCTGAACATTGTGCCGCGGACACGAGAGGAGGAAAACCGCACGGCCATACACATTGTCTACAGGGTTGCTTTTTTTGGCTACAGATGAACCGTGCGCGCGCGGCGGGGGCTGCCTGAACCTTCACCCAGGCAGGAGCCACTAAGTCCCGGCTACACCTGATCCACGTGCGCCCTGGAGGTCCAGAACCGGCTGGACCCAGCCAGGAGCCACTAAGTCCTGGCTACAGATGAACCGTGCGCGCGGCGGGGCTGCCTGAACCTTCACCCAGGCAGAGCCACTAAGTCCCGGCTCAAAAAATCATGCATTTACTGGTAGCTTAATGATTTTAGAAGATTCGGTTAACGGTTGGCTTATCAAACGTTTTGACATTCCACTCACCTGCTCTTCAGTGGGGTTGAAGGAAGAATCTCTTTGCATGTCGCAGGTCAAAACAGGCCGAAACCCCAACACACGCAGCGGAGACCGAAGAACAACGGTCTCGTCGAACTAGCTAGCTGCTGCTAGCTTAGCAGCTGTCCAGTAGCTGCGGGAGATCGTTCTCCGCCCTGTCTGTTTCCCATATCCAAGATGTAATGTAGGAACGTAATCCACGGAGCTTGGATCATTAATGTCCATGCCAGATAAAAAACGCACACACGTTGATGCATCGTGCCGGGGGGAAATCCTGCCGGTACAAGCCGGCGGTGGTACAGTTTTCCTCCTCATCTTCCTTCTTTTAGTCGCTCTACTCGACTTTCCCAGAGGGACGTTGTAAAACGAACAAGTCACACCTTCTTCTTTTACTCGTTGAAGTTGCCTGAAACAATTATAAACACAATAAAAGTCTTATTTCTCCAACGCGACCGTTGCCAGTACTGACAACACTCCAGTTGCGTGCCCGTGCTTCCGGTTGAGTCTCGAAAAAAGCGAGTGCGCATGCGCGATGACGTCAACTGGTAAAAGGTCTATTTCACCAACAGTAAGAGCGAGCTGAGCCATATATGGCTCTGAGGGGGAGGGACCAGAATTCTTTCCCAGATGAAAATTTTCCTAAGTGCTGCGTTCTACAAAAACTGCAGACTAAAACTTTAACACAAGCCTCATTTTGCATGTCTGACATGTTTCATGGCATGCTGCTTCCACTTGGGGGCGCTCTAAGGAACTAATGAAACTTCTCACTGAGACTATTTCTCTGTAGTTTGACTCAAACATCTACTTTGTATGAAAGTGACACATAAAATAAATTTGAAACAGTTGATTGCAGCTGTTGTCTGTATTTTTGTGCGTCCTGTTTAGGTTGTTATCTTTGTGGTTTAAGCAGTTGACACATCTGGATGTTTGAGTGCAGACGGCCTTGTTGACCTTTTGAAGGACAGACCAAACGCTCATGGTCTGACGACCCACCGTCCTCAGACCTCCATCCTTACTGCAGACTCTGCATGTCCTGAAGCTGAGGTCCAGTCAGGTTCCACTGGTGGACTTCTGGCTCAGAGTGGCAGAACGTGAAGAAACAGATGACCTTTGACCCAAACGCTGATTACACCTTCTTGACCTTTTGTTTTCTTCTTCTTCTTTCGGCTGCTCCTTCTTCAGGGGTCGCCACAACAAACTAACTCACACGAAGACTTGCTGGTTGTTTTTACACCGGATGTCCTTCCTGACTCAACCACAGACACTGAGCTACCACAGCCTCATGTGGAGCAGAGAGCTGCATCCAGGGCGCCCGGGGGAGCAGATGGTGGGGGGTTAAGGGCTTTGCTCAAGGGCACAGATTGGGGCAGATGAGGGTGGAGCCAGGTGTGGGTGTTTCATCTTTACCAACCACACTTTGACGTTGTTAGTCTGGGGAGTTGAACCAGCAACCTTTCAATCACAGGCCCACCTTCTCTACTCTGCGCCCCACCCTCCATTTTGACTGAACATTTGTTCAAATCAACCCAAACCCAAAAGCTTTGGCAACGCGTGAGTTATTAAAGTAACCAGCAGTTTTTAGAGTGAAATTAGTTTTAGGTCAAAGTTTGTTTTTTAAAGTAAAGAAGTGTTTTATTTTTATTGAACTTTGACCTTTGATGAAGAGTCCAAACGAGAAAAAATGAGCGCGTTCCCCGTGGTTGAACCCTTCACAGAGTAAAACTCTAAAAGCTTCTGATTGTGTCCAGCTCTTAACTTCTGATAATAATAATAATAATAATAATGAATTTAATTTATAACGCACTTTTCATTAATGAAAATCTCAAAGTGCTACAAAGTGCAACAGAATTAAATGTCAATAAAACAAGTAATAAAACAAATAAAATCAATAACAGTATCAACTAAGATCAAAGATAGAATCATGAGGAGGCAGAGTATGCTTGGTTAAAAAGAAAGGTCTTCAAGCCGCTCTTAAAGTCAACCAGTGACTGTGGAGCTCTCAGGCAGTCAGGAAGAGAGTTCCACAGGCGGGGGGCAGCCACACTGAAAGCCCGGTCTCCCATGGTCCTTAATTTGGTTCTCGGAATGTGAAGGAGATTACTGTTCTGTGACCGCAGAGACCGGGTGGATGAGTATGGAATAAGAATGTCCTTCAGATAATCTGGTGAAGCTCCATGTAAGCATTGATGTGTAATGAGAGCAGTTTTGTACTGAATTCTGTAGGTGACAGGAAGCCAATGAAGGTTATGGAGAATGGGCGTAATATGTTCAAATTTACGAACTCTCAACAAGATCCTTGCTGCACTGTTTTGAATATATTGAAGCTTCTGAAGGTGTCACTCGACAGAACTCACTGAATAAAGTTAACCAGCTGTGAGCCGCAGCTTACAGATGTGTCGGGACAACATCTGGTGCTTCTTCCTTCCTCCAACCGTTCGTCTCCGGTTGTTCGTTTCATGTTTTACAGTGAGCAGCTCACGCTCGGGGACCAATTTGCCGTTGCAGGGGCGGTGGGGCAAAGGAAGTGCCTTGCTAGACAGCACTTCCTTCAACTTGTCTCTCCCTGTCATGGCCGTAATAATAGACAGGAACATCTGGAATAGGATAGCCCTACGACACAGCCACATCTGGACTCGTAACAAAACAGCCAAAATGCATGTAGTGAGTGAGAAGCCTCCCTGTCGTCCTGAGGGCGCCTCTGTTTCCACAACATGGCATCAACACGCTAACAGAGGCCCCGGTAATGTGCGCCTCTGTTTCCACAACATGGCATCAACACGCTAACAGAGGCCTCGGTAATGTGCGCCTCTGTTTCCACAACATGGCATCAACACGCTAACAGAGGCCTCGGTAATGTGCGCCTCTGTTTCCACAACATGGCATCAACACGCTAACAGAGGCCTCGGTAATGCCGGACACGCTTCGGGGGACGTACCACTTCTCTGCCACCTTTTTTCCTCATAGAAAATGACAAGCTCATTTTCCATCCTTCACATCTTTAGATCCGTTTACAACCTTTTACTGCTCCTTTCACATTTTGTTCTGGTTCAGCTTCTTTCAGCGTCTGTGTGCAAATTTTAACATTTTTCCAGCTACTTTCAGCTAATTTTAGCTGTTTATTCAGCCGTTCTCTGTGCTCCTTTTACATTCTTTCTGCTAACTACAACAGTTTTGTGCTTCTTCTAACTTCTTTCTGCTAATTTCAGCTTATTATGCTGCTTTCAGCTTCAACTTTTTCTGCTATTTTAGCTACTATTAAGCCATTTTTATGCAAATTTTAACCTTTTCAGCTAATTCCAATTTTTTTTTCTTCAGTAATTTCAACTTTTTTTTGCCTAATTAAGCAAAAATGTGCTCTCTACTCCCTTCTGGTAATTTATGCTTCTTTCTGCTTTTAGCTACTTTTCAGGCGTAATTTAGCTAATTTTAGCTTTTTTTTGTCAGACAACTTCCACTTCTTTCAGCCAAACTGGGCCAAACATGTGTTCTTTCCGCTTTCTACTGCTAATTTAAGCTTGTTTTATCGTTTTAGCATTTTTTTGTTGTTGCTATTTTTAGCTTTTTTCAGATAAATTCACAGTTTCCATGGTAATTTTTGCTCTTTTCAGCTCAATTCTTTCTGCAGTTTCAGCTTCTTTCTCCCAGTTTCAGCTCCTTTCAGTATAATTATGCTAGTTTCAGCTATCTTGGCTACTACCGTACTTGTCTTTCGGTGAGGTCCAGGTTGACGGCGATCTCGTAGCGCCTCAGTCTGGTCAGGTAGTTGTGGTGGGCGAACTCGGCCTCCAGCTCTCGGATCTGCTCCTTGGTGAAGGCCGTGCGCTCCTTCCTGGGCTTGCTGCTGCTCACATCTGGCTTGTAGTTCCCGTCCTGGGACTCTGAAAGCGAACAGCGACAGGTTTGTGCTGCACTCAGGACACGTTTACACCAACACACAGAAACACGTGAAAAGCTGCCATGAGGCAGGTGCACGTCAGCAGAGGTAAGAAACTGTCAGTCACATGTTATTATTCAGTCATTGTTTATGGATACTTTAAGTGGGTGGAAGGACTTGTGGGCGGGAGCACATCTGTCTGCAGCTGTTTTTATATAGCCGACATGGATTTAATTTGTCTTTGTTTAAGAGGAATCTGCTGCTGTGACTTTATTAGCAAGCCTGGAACAAAGACTCAGTAAAGCTGAAGCCGTATTTAGAAATTCTTTGCTTTTTTTGTTTTAATTGACTCCGTCTTTCAAGTCTGGAAACAGTCGAACAATAAATGCTCATAAAATGTTTGTTTAGGAGCAATAAAAAGGCAAAACTCTTCCAAGTGAAAGGCGAAGGCAAATCATCGACTGCTGTTCGTGCCGGAGTCTCAGAGCATCTTCTGATAAAAAATGACTGTTAAGTAAGTAAGTAGGTAAACTTTATTTATATAGCACCTTTCACAGACATAAAATCACAAAGTGCTTTACAAAAAGGAACACACATACTAAAATCATAATAAAATCATTAACTCTCAAAGTTCTGTACAAAAAGGTTACACATGATGAACTCTAAAATCAATAAGCACAATTAACCATAAGCCTGTTGCAGCCATTTTGTTCACAACTTAAAAACAGCTCGCTTGATCTGACAGCGTGTTGGGGATGACTCTCCACCACCACCACCACCAGATCTTATTATCAGCCAAACTTACTGAGGTGCTGACTCTGAGGTTTACACTCATCTTAGGGCCTTCTCCTACTCCGCTCCTGCTTCCTGGAATATCTTACAAAAAGATCTGACGATCTCGACCCTGACCTCTCTAAATGGTTTTAAGAATCTGTTGGAATCCTGGCAAAAAACAATGCAGACATGTTCCTGTTTTTGATGTTACATCCTTATAATCTGTCTGTTTTGCTACTTTGATATCTTGTTTTAATTTGTAAAAAAAAAAAAACTGCATTTTTCTCTTATGATTGTCTATTGTTGATTGTTTAAGAAAATTCTACTGTTGTTGT
>JBBPBX010011512.1:30262-46388 GCA_038048925.1 Garcialebias charrua | reverse complement strand
ATGAACTGAGTGATTCTATCTGAAATCCGCGGTGCCTCTACGAGCTGGCTGCTCAACTGCCTTTGAGTACTCCACATCCCCCCGCCCCCTCTCTGCTTAATGTCGGCGTCATTATGTGCTTGTGTACGAGATTTTTTTTCATTACCACATTTTTTACCTTCAAGCAAAGGTCAAAAATGTGTTAAAAATATATTTGTCTCCAAATCCTATGTGTCATTTTTCACCACTTTTATTGTCTGTCCAACAGATCTCACTTGTAAATGAGTCTTTGAGGCTCAATGTGATTTATCTGTTTAAAAAAAGGTTGAATGGGAAAAAAAAAGATGCTCTTAGTCTAAAACTCACACGAATGGTGGAAATTATTGTATTATTCTGGCTTTTCCTTCCAACAGGAACCGAATCCTCCTCTTTGGGCTCATTGAAGAGACTGCTCTTGCTGCCTTCTTGTCTTACTGCCCAGGCATGGATGTTGCCCTCAGAATGTACCCCCTAAAGTAAGTAAAGCACATAGTTTCAGCTTTGATTAAAAAATAAAAATAAAAAAAATCTATTTTTTGCTTCCATGTATAGAAGAGGACTAGGACGATGGTGCAAAAATGTTTTCCCCTTAATTTAGAGATTAAAAGTCAGAATTTTGAGAACAAATTTTCAAAATTCTGAGATCAAAGTCAGAATTCTGAGGAAAAATTAACAATTCTGAGATTAAAGTTAAAATTCTGAGATTAAAGTCAGATTTCTGAGAAAAAATCTGAGATTAAAGTCAAAATTCTTAGAAAAAAGTCAAATATCTTAAATTAAAGTCAGAATTCTGAGATTAAAGTTAAATATCTGAGATTAAATTGTGAGATGAAAATCAGATTTTTGAGATTAAATTCAGAATTATGGGGGGGGGGAATCACAATTCTGAGGTTAAAATTAAAATTCTGAGATTATAGTCAGAATTCTGTCATACCACTGGTATAACACTGGTATGACTGTTGGAACAACTGGTTTAAATAATTACTCTGGTTTGCACGGTTTATTAAACCATATGTTTTTCACAATGGAACATGGTTGAAGTTCAAGAATCTTTACTATCCCCGAGGGGCAATTAGTTTCACAGTCAGTAGACACACAAACATCCATACTAGACAAGACATTGAGACATTGAAATAACAGTACAGAGATCATTGCTGACTTTAATTCTGAGATTAAAGTCAGAATTCTGAGGAAAAAAGTAAAATTCTCAAATAAAAGTCTGAATTATGTGGAAAAAATTCAGGCTTACATAGATCGATTCTGACTTTTTTCTGAGAATTTTTTCTTCTCAGAATTAAGAAAAAAAAAAAAAATTCTTGCACTGTGGCCCTAACCCTATTTTGTAGCCATGTGTACTCAGCCTCCAGAGATTTTTTTGTCCATGAGTCAGTGCATAGTGTTTTGAAATTGGTTTTCCATGAGTGGATTTTAAATCCCATCTGTTCTTTGCCTTATTAACTTAAACAAGGCGTGTTATCTTTTGGAACAAATAATTTTCACTGCAAAGACAGGACGGAGCAGATGAGCTTCTAATGAAATTATTTGCCAAAAAAAAAAAATAGATAAAAATAATAGAAAGCAGCAAGGACACACTGAGCACATTATCTTGAGAGTTACACTCATAACTCACTATTACGTCTTCCTCGCTGCCCTCTCATCTGTTCTGTCTTTCTTCACTCATATTTATTTGCAGCTGTTCGAGGATGTTTAACCAATCTTGTGTTCTCATTTTGCACCAAGTCCCTGTTTCTATTTCACGTCTATTTTTCTTTTCATTTCTGCCTTCAACCTTTAGTAATATTCACGTTTTGGCAGAAGAAAGTAATGCTGCTCTGTAACAAAATTATTTTGCATTTTGAGCCTCAAAACTTGACAAATTTGCATTTAACCACAAAATCTGTCATACAGTTTAAATATTATAACAATTACAGTAGTTCCACTATTATCGCATGTGTCATGTTCCAGACACCACCACAATAGGAGAAAAACTGCAAAGTAAGAACACCATATTTATTTTAGTATATATATATATATAGTCCCACCCACCCAAAGCACTCTTTACCCGCAAAAGTCAGAAGGAAAATCGCGGTGAACCGCCCAATCTGGCAACACTGGTGAGTGACGGCTGCAGATTCAGTGCTGATGCGGATATTTATGTTCAATTTTTGGAAAGTCCTGCGTGAATATCTATTTTTTTAAACAAAGTTGAACGTTCTAAGGTCTAAGGAGATTCAATCAGTAAAATGAAGACATCAGTTGAGTTTGTAATACATGTTAAAACAGAATAAAAGCCTTTTTGCGGCATAAAACCGATCTTTGAAGTTTTCTTGAACTAATATTAAAATCTCGTCTCGTTCTCGCGANTTAACTTATATGCTGCTGTGCCACTCTTTGCAAATGTCAACGCTAGAAACTTCAGTTTATTTTATAGATTTACGTTTTTATACTTTTCATACTACTATGCAAAAACTCAGGACAGTATTACACTTTTATTATTTCATTTTATGCTTATGTTCATTGGGTGTTTGGTGTTTTAGGGGTGTTTGGTGTTTCAGTGTTGGTGTAAATTTTCATACTTTTATACTATTATGAAAAAACTCAGGACAGTGTTACACTTTTTTACTTTTACTATTTTATGCTTATGTGTATTAAATGTTTTAGTGTTTAGTGTTTAGATGGTTACTGTTGCACCGAGGGACTGAGAGAAACGCAATTTCGGTCCTGTGTATGTCCTGTACATATTGCAGTTCTGACAATAAAGTTGACTTTGACTTTTGACTTTGACTTTGACTTTAACAACAGACATATATGTACTGTATAGCAGCTACTGCAAAATTTTATATGGGGAATCACCAGCCTTGGTCCGGTTCTGGACCAGTTCTGATCAGCTCTCTGCAGCTGATGAGCGCCAGATGCGTTTCGAGAGAGCCGGACCTTCGGAGAGCCAGCACAAAACCACACAATGGTCCCAACTGAGTCCAAATAACTCAGAGGAATTCGGAAGAAAAAAGTCCCAGTGGGCTCTGGAGAAAGCACCGGACCTCCAAGCAACACCTCCCCACTCGAGAGGCTTCATGAGTCAGCAAGCAGCACTCAGAACTGACAAATTAGGCTGGAAATAGTTCAGGTCCAGTTCTGATCGGCTCTCTGCATCCACTGAGCGCCGAAGTCACTATGAATAAGGACCGGCCATTTTAGGCAGGTTCAGATCAAACCTTTCCCTCCATTTCAGTATAAAACAGTGGTCAGAAGCACTGTTGGCTTCTGGGTAGTGTGGTTTTTGTTTTTGTAGGTGTTACAGTGCCTGTTGAAAGAAAACTACAAAATGGTGGCGCTTGTCCGAAGTAGTATTTTTGTTAGTTAACAATTTATCTCATACGTCCCAATTATGTGAGTAATATTAACATTGACAATCGTTGGAAAAACCGCAAAAGAGCGAGTCGCGAAAGTCAAACTGCGAAGTAGCGAGGGACTGCTGTCCTTTGGTTAGCACATTTTATTAAGCCATATTTTATTCACAATTGAACATGGTAAACATATTAAATGCAAAAAAACTAAGATATTTACTACATGTTGCCATAAAACTCAAAATTACCACATAAAAATCTCTTAGTTTTAAAAATAAGTTTACTATGTTCCATTGTGACTAAAACAAGGGTTTATAATATTTGTGAATCATTGCGTTGTGCTGTACATTTAACGCAATAATTTTTTAGAATTAGGGTTGTAGAGTTCACATCCCATTTGAAGTTTTTTAATGTTTTACCTCACATTAGTAGGAGAGGATTCAAAGCATCCACCGCTCATAATTCTCCAGTTTTTCTTCATCATGTTTGCTTCTCAAAAGTTGTATGTTCTCCTCTTTGAAGTGCTTTCAGAGGAACTTCAACCTGCCATGATGGCAGAAGCCTCTCTGTTCTGGTGCTGAACTCAGCCTACTGAAGAGTGCACTCTCATTTTTATTTCTATCTCCATCTTTCCACCTCCTCAGGCCATCTTGGTGGTTCTGCGCCTTCCCTTACGCCCTCATCATCTTCGTTTATGATGAAGTCAGACGGTACCTCATCAGACGCAACCCAGGCGGTAAGTCTTTTCGCTCACTGGAACATTTTCTGTTGTTTGTATTCAACGCAGAGAGATGATTGTCTGTGCTTTTCAGAGAAACCAAAAATAATCTGGTCACTTGAGCTAATTTAACCGTGCAAAAACAAGACAAAGAGTACTTGGAGGGATTAAAAACCCAACAGCAACATTTTGGCCTTTTTGTTTACTTTTATTTACATTTTAGATAATGCTGGGTTGAATTTGAGATATTTTGACAGCGAATGTACAGTTAGAAGGTGCAATGCGTTATTTTGTACATAAGCTTTCTATTTTTACTCTCCCCTCACTTGAGTCAGTGAAGTGTGTCAGATGGCAGTGCCCAGCAGGAGTTTAACCTCGACCTTGCCTCATTCTAACCCCAGAGGCTGAGCAGAACCTGTACGCAGGGCGTGCTGTGATGTTTTCTTTTTTTTTATCTGCTGCATCTGAGCCCCGCAACACAGATCAGTGAGCACACCCATCCATGGTGAACAATGTGTTAGCATAGGGGGAAAAAATACAAGTTCAGCTGAGTTGTTTTTCAGCAACTTCTGTTTTTTTTGACAAAAACAAAAAGTCTTACAGAGGTGGTCAGAGGCCTCAACCAAACACAAATACAGTAAGTTGTTTTTTGAGGCTATTTTGTGCACAAAAATACTAAATCTTGCAGATAATTAGAGCATGCTCTCTATGTGTGGGCCTCAAATTATAATCTGTCTTTCTGTGGGTGTTTGACAAAATGTAATAAGGACAATCTGGGTTCCCAACCATGGTCCCTGAGGAACACCATCCTGCACGTTTTAGTTCCTCTGCTCCAACACCTGATTTGAATGAAAGGGTGATTAACAGGCTTCTGCCGAACTTAAGGAAGTAATTAAACCACTGTATCAGATGTGTTGGAGCAGAGAAGCAACTAAAACTTGCAGGATGGAGTTCCTCAAGGATCAGGGTTGGGAACCACTGCTTTATAAGTCTAAACATACCACCAGATCTGGGTTTTGTAAGGCTGTGAAGATTTTCCTAAAGTTTGAAACTTCATTCTTTTTCCATTTTAATTTATCCTAAAGGGATAACTCAGTCTTTTTGAATAAGTTTTTGTAGAAATATTATAAATTGGTAAAATTTCACCTGTTGCATATAGCTCTTTGACCAACCCCAATTTGGAAATAATTAAAATTACATGAATATTACAGCAAAAAAATACACTGTTTCTATAGGAAGTGTTACAGCTAGCTGCTGCCATCATGAATAACAAAAAGTTTGTACTTAAATAACCTCATGTCTCCAGTTAATAGCAGTTTACTGATCTCCAAAATATAATTTGTGAAAACTATGGTTTTAATGTGGCAGAAGTCCACTTTGGTCTTGACCTAGTGCACACCATCCACATATGGAAAAATAGATGTAAAACCGTGGGACTTGAAACATGCATGAAACAAAATCTGTGGGGATTCACCCAAACTGGCTTCAACTTCCCGGTTTACATACAGTGCAGTGTCCAGTGTTTCCTTACAAGTTTATTTTCAGACTAGCCATTAGCCTGACAGTTCGGTCAGAATTAAACTTTTATTTCTAAAACTGAGGCATTTCAAAATGCTATCTACCAACAGGTAAGATATTAGTTCACTGTGACTTTTCTATAGAACACCACTTCAAAACAACTGAAGTATACCTTTATTTATCCTCTAATAAAAAAGAAGAAGCTTAGTGGGAAGCATTAAGGCTAAATCACATCATTAAAAACTATCTGATTAAACCTGTAGTGGACACAAATGTTATGGGAAAACATCGGCACAGTCATTAAAATTCCTCTTCCTTAGAGTGGATTTGAATTTGTTAATTCTTTGAATTGCTATCAGACAATAAACTATGAAAAAAGACCCCTCATGATGAGTAAAACAAATATATTAAATGTTCCCTCACCCAGACGTGGGTCACCGGGGCCCCGCTCTGAAGCCAGGCCCAGAGGTGGGGCACGCTGGCGAGCGCCTGGTGGCCGGGCTTTTACTCGTGGAGCCCGGCCGGGCACAGCCCGAAGAAGAGACATGGGTCCCCCTTCCCATGGGCTCACCACCTGTGGGAGGGGCCAAAGGGGTCGGGTGCAATGTGGGATGTGAGGTGGACGAGGGCAGGGACCCTGGCAGTCTGATCCTCGGCTACAGGAGCTGGCTATTGGGACGTGGAATGTCACCTCTCTGGTGGGGAAGGAGCCTGAGCTGGTGTGTGAGGTTGAGAGGTTCTGGCTAGAAATAGTCAGACTCACCGCAACGCATGGCTCTGGCTCTGGAACCAGTTTCCCTGAGACGGGTTTGACACTCTTCCACTCTGGAGTTGCCCCTGGTGAGAGGCGCCGAGCAGGAGTGGGCATACTTGTTGCCCCCCATCTTGGTACCTGTACGTTGGAGTTCACCACGGTGAACGAGAAGGTAGCCTCCCTCCGCCTCCGTGTGGGGGGACGGGCTCTGACTGTTGTTTGTGCCTATGCGCCTAAACGGTAGCTCAGATTACCCACCCTTTTTGGAGTCCTTGGAGGGGGTATTGGAGAGTGCGCCTCCTGGGGACTCCCTTGTTCTACTGGGGGACTTCAACGCTCACGTGGGCAATGACAGTGAGACCTGGAGGGGTGTGGTTGGGAGGAACGGCCCCCCTGATCTGAACCCGAGTGGTGTTCTGTTATTGGACTTCTGTGCTCGTCATGGATTGTCCATAACGAACACCATGTTCAAGCATAAGGGTGTCCATATGTGCTCTTGGCACCAGGACACCCTAGGTCGCAGTTCGATGATCGACTTTGTTGTCATCTCATCTGATCTGCGGCCGCATGTCTTGGACACTCGGGTGAAGAGAGGGGCGGAGCTGTCAACTGACCACTACCTGGTGGTGAGTTGGCTCCGATGGTGGGGGAGGATGCCGGTCAGACCTGGCAGACCCAAACGTATTGTGAGGGTCTGCTGGGAACGTCTGGCAGAGTCTCCCGTAAGACGGAGCTTTAACTCCCACCTCCGGGAGAGCTTTGAACATGTTCCGAGGGAGGCGGGGGACATTGAGTCCGAGTGGGCCATGTTCCGTGCCTCTATTGTCGAGGTAGCTTATCAGAGTTGTCGCCGCAAGGTTGTTGGTGCCTGTCGTGGTGGCAACCTTCGAACCCGGTGGTGGACACCGGCGGTGAGGGATGCTGTCAGGTTGAAGAAGGAGTCCTATTGGGCCTTTTTGGCCTGTGAGACCACGGAAGCAGCTGATGGATACTGGCAGTCCAAACGGCATGCAGGTTAGGTGCTGAGGTAAAAACTTGGGAGTGGGAGGAGTTTGGAGAGGCCATGGAGAATGACTTCCGTACGGCTTTGAGGCGATTCTGGTCCACCATCCGGCATCTCGGGGGCGGGGGGAAGCGGTACGCGACCAACACCATTTATAGTGGGGGTGGCGTGCTGTTGACCTCAACTCAGGATGTTGTGAGCCGGTGGGTGGAATACTGCGAAGACCTCCTCAATCCCACTGGCACATCATCTACTAAGGAAGTGAAGCCTGGGGACTTTGGGTCGGGCTCTCCAATCTCTGGTGCTGAGGTTACTGAAGTGGTTAAAAAGCTCCTCGGTGGCAGGGCCCTAGGGGTGGATGAGATTCGCCCGGAGTTCTTTAGGGCTTTGGATGTTGTGGGGTTGTGTTGGCTTACGCGACTCTGCAATATTGAATGGACATCAGGGGCAATTCCCTTGGATTGGAAGACTGGGGTGGTGGTTCCCTTATTCAAAAAGGGGGACTGTAGAGTGTGTTCCAACTATAAGGGGATCACACTCTTAAACCTCCCTGGTAAGGTCTATTCAGGGGTTCTGGAGAGGAGGGTCCGTCGGATAGTCGAAACTCGGATTCAGGAGGAGCAGTGTGGTTTTCGTCCTGGTCGTGGAACACTGTACCAGTTCAACATCCTCAACAGGGTCCTGGAGGGTGCGTGGGAGTTTGCCCAACCAGTTTACATGTGCTTTGTGGACTTGGAGAAGGCATTCGTCCGCGTCCCTCGGGTAGCCCTTTGTGGGGAACTCCGGGAGTATGGGGTACCAGGCCTATTGATACGGGCTGTTAGGTCCCTGTATGTACGATGTCAGAGGTTGGTCCACAATGCCGGCAGTAAGTCAGGCTCGTTTCCAGTGAGAGTTGGACTCCGCCAAGGTTGCCCTTTGTCACCGATTCTGTTCATAACTTTTATGGACAGAATTACTAGGCACAGCCAAGGTGTTGAGGGGATCCGTTTTGGTGGCCTTAGAATCACTTCTCTATTTTTTGCAGATGATATGGTCCGATTGGCTTCATCAAGTCGTGATCTACAGCATTTTCTGGGGCGCTTTGCAGCCGAGTGTGACGCGGCCGGTATGAGGATCAGTTCCTCCAAATCTGGCCATGGTCTTGAGCCGGAAAAGGGTAGAGTGCCCTCTCTGGGTTAGGGAGGAGGTCCTGCCCCAAGTGGAGGAGTTTAAGTATCTTGGGGTCTTGTTCACGAATGAGGGAAAACTGGAGCGTGAGATCTATAGGCGGATAGGTGCAGCGTCTGCAGTGAAGCGGGCGCTGTACCGGTCTGTCTTGGAGAAGAGAGATCTGAGTCAAAAGGCAGAGCTCTCAATTTACCGCTCGATCTACATTCCCACCCTCATCTATGGTCATGAGCTTTGTGTTGTGACTGAAAGAACGAGATCTCAGATACAAGCGGCTGAAATGAGTTTTTTCCGCAGGGTGTCTGGACTCTCCCTTAGAGATAGGGTGAGAAGCTCGGTCATCCGGGAGGCACTCAGAGTAGAGCTGCTGTTTCTTCCACATCGAGAGGAGCCAGTTGAGGTGGCTCGGGCATCTGGTTAGGATGCCTCCTGGACGCCTCCCTGGTGAGGTGTTCCGGGCATGTCCCACCGGGAGGAGACCCAGAGGAAGACCCAGGACACGCTGGAGAGACTATGTTTCTCGGCTGGCCTGGGAATGCCTTGGGATTCCCCCGGAGGAGCTGGCCTAAGTGGCTGGGGAGAGGGAAGTCTGGGCCTCCTTACTTAGGCTGCTACACCCGCGACCCGACCCCAGATAAGCGGAAAAAGAATGGATGGATGGATGGAAGGATGGATGGAATAAACAATGATATTATTCAGCAGCACGAATGCTTTTTATTTTTCTGAAAGCTGTTTTTAGTTCCACTGATTTAGCCCCTCTGTTGTTCATTCCTGACCCGGGATGTGTCTCATTTGCTTTTTAGGTTGGGTGGAGCGGGAGACGTACTACTGAGTCACCACGGAAGAAGGGAGAGTGTTTTGGCATCATTTGCTGCCCTGTTACATATTTGTTTGAGATGTTACACCCCCTCGCCCCTCATGCACACAAAAAAGGAAACAAGTATGGTTACAGAAGAATATACTAATGTATATTGTCATTCCCAATAAAACTTGTCCCTACCACTGTACACAGACGCTGCTCGTGTCTTTGTTTGTCGAAGAGGTTCAGTTCAGTAGAACAGGAAAACAACAATGTGAAGGCCAATTTAGCATTCAAGCCATGTTCCCCAAACACACATTTTTTGGACTGTGCTATTTGCAATTTATTTATTTTATTTTTTATTTATGTATTTGTTCATTTCAAATTTAAAACACAATTATTATTTTTTACAAAACCATATTAGGAAGAAGAAAAAAAAATTAAATGAAAGGAAGCAGAAGAAGAAAAAAATCTTATAATATCTTCTTTTTTAAACAAAATCATATCAAACAATCAATTTTAAACAATAATTATGCATGAACCAATTTTGTTACTTATTACAATTTACAAATTTATGGTACTTATAATTTTCACCATTTATATATATTTTTTCAAAAGTTCACTTTTAATCATTCTCTTAAATATAAACACAGACTTAGCCTTTTAACATTATAATCCAAACATTCCACATACATATGCCCTGTATTCTAGTAGACCTACCCCTAAAACTTGTTCTATAACGTGGTTTAACAAAATTGTCGGTTCCTTAAGGTTATAACAGCTGTCCCTCTTTACAAAATGTTTTTGAATATTTTGAGGTAGTGTTTGATTCTGTACTTTATACATTACTAAAATAATATTATATTCCACCAGATCATAGAACTTCAATAGTTTCATTTTAGAAAACAATATATTAGATGGATGACAGCAATGCACTCTTGTTATGATTCTTATTGCTCTTTTCTGTAAGATAAAAATAGGCTTTGTTATAGTTCCACACGCTGTTCCCCAAACATCAACACAGTAATTCAAATGTGGTACAATTATTGCATTATACAGCAAATACAAGGCTTTATCATTAGTCGAAGACACCAAGGAGGGAAACGTGTCAGGAGACAGAGGGAGAGGAGGAAAGTGAAGAATGTAGGACTGAGGGTTGCAACTCTAAATGTGGAGACAATGACAGGCAAAAGTAGAAAGCTGCTGACATGATGCAGAGAAGAAAGGTAGATGTTTTGTGTGTCCAAGAGACCAAGAGAAAGGGTAGCAAGGCCCACAGCATTGGAGCAGGGTTCAAACTGTTTTACCATGGAGTGGATAGAAAGAGAAATGGAGTAGGGGTGGTCCTGAAGGAGGAGTTGGCAAAGAATGTAGTAGAGGTGAAGAGAGTGTCAGATAGGGTGATGTGCCTGAAGGTAGAAGTAGAAGGTCTGATGCTAAACATAGTCAGTGGTTATGCTCCACAGGTTGGATGTGATGGGGAGGAGAAAGATACATTTTGGAAAGATTTGGATGAAGTGATAGAGAGTATTCCCAGGGAGGAAAGAGTGGTGATTGGAGCAGACCTGAATGGACATGTTGGTGAAGGAAACAGAGGGGATGAGGAAGTGATGGGTAGGTTTGGTGTCAAGGAAAGAAACCAGGAAGGACAGATGGTGGTGGATTTTGCCAAGAGAATGGAAATGGCTATAGTCAATACTTATTTCCAAAAGAAGGAGGAACATAGAGAGGCCTACAAGAGTGGAGGAAGAAGTACGCAGGTCAACTACATTCTGTGTAGAAGAGGAAACCTTAGGGAGATTGGAGACTTTAAGGTTGTGTCAGGGGAGAGTGTGGCCAGACAGCCTCAGATGGTTGTGTGTAGAATGACTGTTGTTGTGAAGAGAAAAAGAGTAAAATCAGAGAAGAAGGGACTTCCGGTGACGTCATGTAAGAGACAACAGCCTAAATTGTTCCATCTGTAAAATCCAATTACCGGTAACCTAAAAAAATCATCAACAAGTGGCATACTAACAAGTCTCAGCATGGCAACAACTTTAAGAAGCAAAAGCTCCAAAAGCAATGAAAGTACAAGGTCAAAAATTAGAGTTTAAAGCAGCTAACCCTGGCTCAGACCATGAGTAGCAGCTCCAATGCTAATGTTGCTAATACTGTACAAGTAACACCGAGAGCAGGATTTTGAGTGAACTGGAGAAATTAAGACAAGAGAACAGAGAGGGGCACTAGCAGACCAAATAGTCAACAAAAATGGATTTTACGCTGCAAGAACTGAAAAGTAGTGTGGACTCATTGGAAAAGAGTACCGCGGAGGCAGAATTCTCTATGAAAAGGGAAAAGCTGAAAGAAGAATAAGAAGACAAGGCTTTATCATTCAATAAGCCCTTCACTCTGTATAATACAGCCATGGATTTAGATATTTTAGTTTTAACAGAATTTCCGTGCTGTTTCCATGACAGTTTATCATCAATAATTATTCCCAAAAACTTTGTTTCATTCACTCTACATATTTCAACACCATTAATTTTGAAAGGAACAGCAGAAGTTATCTGTTTATTACTAAAAAATCATATACAGGTAATCCCCGGGTTACGACGGTCTCGACTTACGACGTTTCGACTTTACGAATGCGCTCCCTTTGAAAAGCATTATTTCCAGTTACACACTTTATGCGGCTTTACACCAGAAATTACGGTACTACGACTTTACACCAGAAAATACGGTACTATACTTTTCTAAACTCAGCTGCCAGGACAGCGGAAATTGACAGGAGGGATGGGGGGAACGTTTACCTTAGTGGCCTGACAATGGAAAATTACAGGGCAGAGGATTACAGGTGGGTTCTGTCCCCCCCAAAGACAAAGGCGGAGTGATACAGCTTCGTTGTGTATTGAACACAACATAGCCGGGGGGTTACTGTAGAGCGTGGAGACGAGTACAGTACGACGAGAGAATTAGCAGATTTTTTAAATATCAACAGAACAACTCTTTGTGTGTTGCAATGGCACCAAAAAGAAAGGACAAGTCTTTGGATGGTGGCGCGTCAAAGAAACGAAAGGCCATTACGATGGAGGTAAAGTTAGATATTATTAAAAGATCAGATAAGGGCGAGACACCAACAGAAATAGGCCGTGTATTAGGACTTAGTAGGTTGACAGTGGCAACGATTATAAAGGATAAACCATGTATCTTTGAGCATGTTAAAGGCTCAGCTCCAATGAAAGCCACAGTGATCACTAAACAGCGTAGTGGGCTCATAATAGAAATGGAGCGACTCTTGGTTTTGTGGCTCGAGGACCAAAATCAACGTCGTATTCCTGTTTGCTTGATGGTGATTCAAGAAAGGCCAGATGACTGTTTGAGGCGTTAAAAAGAGAAAGGGGGGAGGGGAGCGAGGATGAGGATTTTGTGGCTAGCAAGGGGTGGTTTCAGAGATTAAAAGAACACGCAAATTTCCATAAAATCAAAAAGGCGTTCAATACAGAACAACTGGACTTTATTTGTAACAGAAAGACGTTTCGCTTCTCATCCGAGGAGCTTTATCAATTCAGTGAGCAGACTGTGAGAGAGAGAAGTTATAAACAGGATAAGCCACTGACACGCACCAACATATGTAAATTGGAAGCTAACACCCACACATACCTGGGATAACACGTACTTGTGACCCATTCATAGTTCAGTGTGTGAAAACAGAGCTTACAGAGAACACACACACATCCTACTGTATGTAAATTGACAAGTCACACCTCACACATTAATAGCAGGACCTCTCAAAGTCTTGTTAGTCTAATTCACAAACGAGGCTCCTCTGTTATCATCAGGTGTGAAACGTCTGGGAACCAAACCCAGGGCCGCACCATAAGTTTTAGAAATTTGGAATCTTAGACCTCCTCCTCTGTTTAACGATGGTTTCTCTCGTTTTACATAAATCGCCTCCTTCACACCCCTCTCAAACCACCTGTGCTCTCGGTCCAAAATATGTACATTATGGTCCTCAAAAGAGTGTCCCTTGTCCGTGAGGTGGAGGTGAACAGCTGAGTTTTGTCCAGAGGAGGAGGCTCTCCTGTGTTGGGACATTCTTCTGTGGATGGGTTGCATAGTTTCTCCATTGTATAGGTCTGGACAGTCCTCACTGCATTGGACTGCATACACTACACCGCTCTGTTTGTGTGTGGGTGTTTTGTCTTTAGGGTGCACCAGCCTCTGTCTGAGAGTCCTGCTGGGTTTGAAATGTACTGGGATGTTGTGTTTGTTGAAAATCCTTCTGAAATTCCTCTTAGTCCAGCAACATAAGGGATGACAATGTTTTTTCGTCTGTTCACCTTTTTCTGTTCCTTATTGTGTTTTGCAAATTTCCTCGCTGACTTGACAAAAGCCTAATTAGGATATCCATGTTTGGAGAGATTTTTCAATGTGTTTCTGTTCCTTTTCCTTCCCTTCTGTCTTTGCGGGGATGTGTTCGGCTCGATGCTGTAAAGTTCTGATGACAGAAAGTTTGTGTTCCAGTGGATGGTGAGAGTCAAACAGAAGATACTGGTCTGTGTGGGTTGGTTTTCTGTAAACTTCAATGTTGAGACTGTCCTCTCCCTCCATGTGAACCAAACAGTCCAAAAAAGGAAGCTTGTTGTCGTTTGCATCCTCTCTGGTGAACTTGTTGTTGTCGACCGAGTTAATGTGTCTGGTGAACGCTTCCACCTCCCTGGCTTGGATTTTGAACAAGGTATCATCCACATATCGGAACCAATGGCTTGGCACATGTTGTTCTCTATTGAACGCCTTTTTGATTTTATCATGTCCTGGACGACTGAGAATCTTCACCAGCAAATTTCCATAACATTAAAATTCAAGGGGAAGCAGTCAGTGGTGACGTCGAAATAGCCCGTGAGTTTCCTGAGGTATTGGCAGAGATAATTAGGGAGGGGGGTTACACAGCCCAACAGGTTTTTAATGTAGATGAGACGGGGTTGTTCTGGAAGACTTTAACCTGATCGCACCTACATAGCAAAGGTGGAGAGAACTGCACCAGGCCATAAAGTTGGCAAAGAAAGGTTGACACTGCTTTTTGGGAGCAATGCTGCTGGGGACTACAAAATCAAGCCCCTGCTTGTTTACCAGTCAGAAACCCCATGGGTGTTCAAGGGCATTTCCAAGAGTCAGCTGCCAGTCATCTGGAGGTCAAACAGAAAGGCATGGGTTACACTTGCTGTTTTTGAGGAGTTGTTCACCAAATTTTTTTGTGCCAGGTGTCCAACGGTTCTGCACCTCAAAAGACATTCCCTTTAAGGTGTTGCTGTTGCTGGACAATGTACCCAGTCACCCTGCAAATCTGGACGACCTTCACCCTGATGTGAAGGTTGTTTACCTCCCACCAAACACTACAGCTCTGTTACAGCCCATGGACCAGGGAGTAATTTCAACTTTCAAAGCCTACTACCTCCAGAGGGTCGTCAGCAGAGCACTCGAGGCAACAGCAAAAATCAAAGAAATAACTTTCAAGGACTTCTGGAAGCAATACAGCATCCTTGAAGCTGTCAATAACATTGCACATTCTTGTGATCAGGTGAAGCAGAGCAGCATGAATGGTGTGTGGAAAAAACTGTGTCTCCAGTTTGTTCAGGTTTCCTCAGGGTCTCAGGAGCCAGTGAGTGGTGTCATCCAGGATGTGGTGGACATGAGTAGGTTGCTGAACCTTGAGGTGGAGGAGGATGATGTCACAGAGCTGCTGATGTCTCATGGGGAGGAGTTGTCTGCTGAGGACGTTATGGAGCTGGAGATGCAGATAATGGAGAAGGAGGAGGAGGAACAAACACCAAGCCCTGAGCCAAATAAATTCACCAGCATTTAAGATGGTACAGAGGCCTGCAACAGATCCTGTACCCTCTACCTCTGTTGCAGCTGCCTCTGTTGACTCACCTGCCCGTCCAGAATCACCAGCACCATCTGAAGCACCTGCACCCTCTACCTCTGCTGCAGCTGCCTCTACAGACTCACCAGCACCATCACCCTCCCAATAAGCATGCCTCCCTCCCTCCCCTGTAACGGCCCTTCCATAAAAGTAAGGACATGTTCTATTCTATTTTTTAATTTCTTTTTTATGTAATACAGTACCTCAGCTGCCTCTGTTGACTGACCTGTCTCTGTTCACTTAACAGCACCAACCAGTATCACCAGCAGCATCTGCCTGCCCTGACTCCCCTCCTCCCCTCCTCACTCACCTCATCCCCTCCTGACTGACCTGCTCTTCTCCTGACTCAACAACACCATCAGCTGGACCATCATCAGCACCATCTGAAGCTCTATCACTATAAGCCTGTCTCCCTCCTCTGTAACGTCCCTTCAATAAAAGTAAGGACATGTTCTTTATTTTTATTTTTATGTAATACCTCCACTGCCTCTGTTGACTGAACTGTCTCTGTTCACTCAACAGCACCAACCAGTATCACCAGCATCATCAGCATCACCTGTCCCTCCACCTCAGCTGCCATTCTGGACTCACATGCCCCTACACCTCAGCATCACCTGCCCCTACACCTCAGCTGTCATTCTGGACTCACCTGCCCCTACACCTCAGCATCACCTGACCCTCTACCTCAGCTGCCTTTCTGGACTCACCTGCCCCTCCTCACTCACCTGCACCAGCATCAACAGCACTTTCTGTAGCTCCCTCCCAATGAGCCCGTCTACCTCTTCTGGAATGCCCCTTCAATAAATGTAAGGACTTTTTCTTTACAAATTTTTATAGTACCGTACTTGTACTGTGCACTACTGTTTTTTACTCTTTTCACGCATGCACACACACACA
>JBBPBX010011512.1:0-23131 GCA_038048925.1 Garcialebias charrua | reverse complement strand
GTGAGATGTGCTGTAGGAGTGACAGATAGCTTCAAGGTGGAGGTGGGAGTGCATCAAGGATCGGCTCTGAGCCCCTTCTTGTTTGCTCTGGTGATGGACCGACTAACAGATGAGGTCAGGCAGGAATCCCCATGGACTATGATGTTTGCAGATGACATTGTGATCTGTGGTGAGAACAGGGAACAGGTGGAAGAGAACTTGGAGAGGTGGAGGTATTCACTTGAAAGAAGAGGAATGAAAGTCAGCTGTAGTAAGACAGAGTACATGTGTGTGAATGAGAGGGAGGCCAGTGGAACAGTGAGGCTACAAGGAGCAGAGGTCACAAAGGTGCAGGACTTCAAGTACTTGGGGTCCACTGTCCAGGAAAATGGGAAATGTGGTAAAGAGGTGAAAAAGAGAGTCCAGGCAGGATGGAGCGGATGGAGAAAAGTTTCAGGAGTGATTTGTGACAAAAAGGTGTCAGCAAAGGTCAAAGGAAAAGTTTACAAGACAGTGGTGAGACCAGCTATGTTGTATGGTCTGGAGACAGTGTCATTGACAAAAAGACAGGAGAAAGAACTGGAAGTAGCAGAAATGAAGATGCTGAGGTTCTCCTTAGGAGTGACAAGGATGGATAAGATCAGGAATGAGATCATCAGAGGTACAGCACATGTTGAACAACTGGGAGATAAAGTTAGGGAGGCCAGACTGAGATGGTTTGGACATGTCCAGAGGAGGGACAGTGGGTATATTGGTAGAAGGATGTTAGAAATGCAGCTGCCAGGAAAAAGACACAGAGGAAGGCCAAAGAGGAGATATATGGATGCAGTTAGAGAGGACATGAAGGTAGTTGGAGTGAGGACAGAGGATGCAGAGGACAGAGTGAGGTGGAGGAGGATGACTCGCTGTGGCGACCCCTGAAAAGGGAAAAGCCGAAAGAAGAATAAGAAGAGTGCTCTGTAAAAGAGTTAGATGTGGAAGAATCCCTTCACCCTCGAAAAGTTGCAGCTGCAAAACTCAGACACCTGCTCACTTCCTGAACGTAAAAGCTCTCCAAACAGTGGCAGCAGAAACAAAATAAAAACCTGCTGTTTCTTGTTGATCACTAGAAATAACTTCTGCTTCACAAACTGAAGACAAATTGCTAAAATATCAACTTTTAAATTGCTAAATTCGTCTGATGCGTCTGTATTCTCCGCCATTGTTTTTCAATGCGCGTTCGAGCAGAATCTGGGCTCTACGTAACTGATGACGTATGCGGAAATATCCGGATTTCCCGTGACGAAACACTGCGCGCAGTTTAAACTCTTTTTGAGAGGAATTTTCATTAATTAAACATTGTTTTTGCAGAAACGAACATAGTTCAATGTTAAAATATATATATATATCTTGTAACAGTTTATGCAAAGCAAAAACATGATGTCAGTGCTGCTTTAACTGGTTCATTATTATTGTCACTGAAGCAGAATCTATTAATTAAGTTGTTGTTGGTCAGTAAACTGACCTGCTGGTGCCACATTTAATGAATGAAAAATAAATAAAACAAAAATAGTGGAGTTTAGATGGAAAAGGTGTCACCCTTCTTCCTCCATCACCCTTCGTCATGGCTACAAGCTTATACCCCAGGGTTGTTAGACTCATGAACCCCTAGTCAGGATTATCACTGTGAAAACAAATCACTGTAATACCATTTGGTTATGTGCTGCTGATCTCATGCTGCTGATCTATTTCATGTTGCTGTGTTCACTCGTCGTCATCTGCTCACACAGACTTGTTTGGCGCATTCTTTCGTACTAGTAGTGCTTAGTGTATTTTAAGTTTAGTGTATTATTTCATGTCTCGGATCTTTTTACTGTTTTTCTTTACAATTTCTATTTTTGTAGGATGTAACTGGGACCCTGTGTACATAGTTTTGTTCCACCTTATGTACCATATGTGATGTTAATGACAGTAAATACACCTTGACCTTGAGAACTGAAAGAATAAATGATCCATAGCACCCTCAGTAAAATGCTTAGCCCCCCTTTAGCACCTGCAGAAAAATATCTCTGGAGCCGCCACGTCCTTGTTTGAATAAACGTGATGGACACCAATTGAGTAAATAATTGTGTAAATAAATTCCCACATTGCCAACATCTATGTTGTAGACGGCTGTTTGCATGAAGACGTACACGTTGTGGAGCATTTGATTATAAACAGTTCCAAATACAAAGTGAGCCTTCAAAAGTTAATCAAAAGCTCCAAGTGAGCTGGTTTACTTGCATGGTACTGCTTGTCCAGAACAATGAAGAACTTTTGTGGATGGTGCTCCTCCTCTGTCCCAACAGCAAGTAGGCTGCGTAGTGAAGTTAATGGCACCAACATGGTCCTGGATGCTTGTTCCACTCTAGAAAAACACGAAGAAGAAGAAGGAAAAAGGAAAATAAGTGAGATTAAAACATTTCTGCATTTCTACATGCAAGAGGCTTTGTTTTCATTCTCCAGATCAATACAGTGTTAAGAAATAGTAAAACACCACCACCAGTGACATTTAGAATATAAAATTATCAATGTTTGATCATTTTTTACAAGCAAATTGAAATAAATGTAGCCATCAGAGTCCAATACAATAAAACCTGGAGGCTAGCGCTAGCATGCTAACTCCACAAACAAACAAAGAAAAAAACAAATTCACCAGTTGCCACTTTTAGAATAAACAGTCAGCTGAAGGCTTTTTTCAAATAGACATTAGATAAAGGGCTTTCAATGATTTAAACCTTACCTGTATGTAACAGTGTAGCCAGCCTGCTTGTCACTGCACGACTCATTCTCCAGAAAAAAATTAATTAATAAACGACCGGAAGCACGGCAATCGGTAGAGAGCTCACGTTGGAAGTTTCCAGGGCGTAGAAAACTGCGCCCAGCATCTACCCATAGTTTTGTAACGTCGTGGAATAACTGCGCATGTGCCATTTATAACGAGAGTCTATGGATAAGATTCCAGCGCCCCCAAACAGGAAATACGTCACAAATCAGAAAACGTTTTTTGAAACAAACAATATACTGTAACTCATCATTACTCATTAAATATTTATCCTACACAACTAAAAACATATACTGTATGCATATATTTCGAAATAATGTTATTTTATTATTTCATTTTTATTCATTTTAAAAAAGTCTTCAATGTAAAATGGTCCAGAAGTTCCTGTGGGGCGGCGCCCTAGCGCCCCCTATTGGCCGGCCGCCCCTGGTCCCCACTAACACAGGAGCCAGACAGAAGGAGAAATCACACACAAAACAGGCTCTAGAGAAATGTGGATATCCTAACTGGGCCTTCCTGAAAGCAGAGAAGAAACCCAAACAGGACTCCAGCCAGCCATCAGGTGAAAAGAAGGAACCCAGACCCAGACCAGTGGTCATTCCATATGTTGCGGGAGTTTCAGAGACATTGAGACATTTATTTTCTAAACACAACGTCCCAGTGGCTTTTAAACCCCAAAATACATTACGGCAAAGACTGGTTCATCCCAAAGATCCAGTCCCCCGGCACAAGAGTAATACTGTGTATGCTGTTCAGTGTCAGGAGGGCTGTGATCAATCATAGCAAATGGCCCAGCACAGAAGATCAACATCATCAGGTCAGGACTCTGCGGTCTACACTCATCTCCAGGCCAGCGGTCACTCTTTCAGCGATGAAGATGTTCACATCCTTGATAGAGAGGAACAATGGTTTGAGAGAGGAATAAAGGAGGCCATCTTTGTGAAAAGAAACCATCCATCATTAAACAGTAGGGGTGGGCGTATCGATTCTAGTATCGATACTATCGATACCAAGGTGGTACTTGGTATCGAATCGATACTAGCGCTGTGGAATCGATGCTTTGTTGTCGCGCTTTTTTTTGTTTCTTATCACTGTTTTTGTGATTTTGACAGTGTTATGTTTTTGTAACATTGCTGCTTTTTTGTTATTTTGCACTGGTGACTTTTATTTAAACAACTGTGTGTTGTAAAAGAGGTGATGGGCAAATATTTTGTTACTCACACTGTTCAATTTTGTGCGGCTCAACAGCGCCCCCAAGTATCGGAATCGGTATCGAAGTATGCGATTCTAGCACAGTATTTACCTGGTATCGGATCGATTCCAAAATTCTCAGTATCACCCACCCCTATTAAACAGAGGTGGAGGCCTCCGTGTTCAACTGTCCCCCTCTTACAACGCTGTTATTGCTATCATTCAGCCCTCTGTGAATAGCAAACAACCATCAGGGTGCTAACGATCCATCGTTAGGCTGATGGTCCTCCTTGATCATGTGAGCAGCTGGTTTCGGCTGTCATCAGCCAACTGGTTGATCCACTGTGAGAGGGTGCTATTTATAAGACTGAGCTGAATACAGCACCTCAGACTGAAGAAGTCTTTCGGACGAAAGACGAAACGTTTCTACAAAAAAAATTTTTTTTAATGTCCAGAGGACCAGACTTAGCTTTTTTAGATGTAACTTTAAAACTTTACAAAGCTACAAAAAAAAAAACCTAATAATTTAGATAATTATGTGGAGTCAACCTGTTTCTTCCATTTGTATTTGTGTAGAGCTCGTGCCGCAGTAAGGAGTGTTTTTTTTTCAGAGCCCAAGAGTAAAACTCTGAGCAAGACATTTCATGATTTAGATTGACAATGAGCTCATTTCTAATTAGTTCAGATGAACATTTGTTTCACACATCAGCCTACTTATTTTTCATGAGAGAAAATAATTTCCACATCCAGTGAAGATGGGATGAAAACAAAGGATATACAACAGCTGGATGTTTGGGAGGTCAGCTGCCTGAAGACTTGATCCACCTCTCTGCTGTTCTCTTGGACTTCTCCTGAGCTTTTTGGTGAGGTGCTGCTGTCACACATTCCTCATGAAGCTCATCCATAGACATGCTTAGTCTGCCAAAAGGAGTTAAAAGTTTTATGATCTGAGTTCACCAGAGGCACATAGGTCATGTACAGTGGTAAATAAATGGGAACAAATATTTTATCTTTAGAATTTTGCATCATATCCTAACTACCTTTTGAAATTACTTTAATTGCTGGGTTGCAATCACGTGACCCGGAAGTGGCGCGAAATTCAGATGCGGGGCAGGAAGTGATTTTCCCCAGTTCAAAACACAGCAGAATGGATTACAGCAAGTATGCCAAAGCCCTAAATAAACTGGCGAGGACGAGTTTTGGGTTAACCATTTAGGATCAAAAGAAGCTTTAAATGGTTGTCGACTTGTTTCTGCCCGGGTGAGTAGTGAGATGTATTATTTATTTAGTAATTAGCCTATGCTAACTACGCTATCGCTAATGCTAACAACAAGTTTAGTTAGCCCCCTGTTATTTCTATGTGCGTGGATCTACTTAAAAATAATATATTTAGCTTCTGTAAAGCCAAATTCGTGCTGGAGTTGTATGTGTTAACGTTGAGTCATATGCATTTCTACACTGTAGGTCAGAGATCTACAGTAACTCCATTAAAAAGGTAAGTTAATGTACTGAAAATATTATGATTTTTTTTGTTTTGATAATACAGTATCATCAAGGTGATCGTATCTTCTTTGTAACTTCAGATACTAGCTGGTTAAACTCAAGGTGGCCATACATGGGAGCCTCACCAGATGGAGTCGTTTCATGTGACTGTCATGGAGCCAGGGTGTGTGAAATCAAGGTAAAATTTATTTCTCAAAAGGTTTGGACTACTGCACTGCAGACTTAGCTTTTTTAGATTTTTCTACCTGGATTATTGAGCATGCATTAGGGTACTGCACTGCAGACTTTGCGCACCTCACAGTATGAATGTTACAACTATAATTTTTTACTCAAATCTTTGTTGTTTGCATATTTCACAGCATGTAGCCGTAGTTTTGGGGATGGTCTTGCAGTTTGTGGGATGTTGCCTTGTTTCCAGTTAAAAAATGTGTGACCTTTCCATCACCTTTTAAAACTTAGTCCAGATTAATACATTCTTACCTGTGGAACACACCTGGTTGACAGAGACATAAATATAGTCTCATTTTCTAACATTGGTGTTGGATAGTGAAATGAGTGAAACACAATCTTTAAAAACGTATCATATTGAAATGTTTTGGAGACTACCGTATTTATTTTTTATGTCTAAGTTTCATTGTCTTGTCCTTCAGTGCCCACAGAGCAAACAGCATGAAGTCGGTCTGAGGATGTGTGCTGGACAGCCTGGTTTTTGTCTCGTCGTCTCGTCAAGGTTGGAGATTCTGTACAACTGGATAGGAACCATCCTTATTACCATCAGCTCCAGGATCAGATTCACATTGTGGATGTACAATATTGTGATTTTGTAGTATGGAGTGAAAATGATATTTATGTGGAAAGAATTCTGCCAGATGACCAGCTGTGGGAAACAGCAGTTCCCAAAATTCAGCACTATTTTACACATTGCATCCTACCTGAAATCCTGGGACAGAAATCCACACGTGACTAACCAATCTAAGAATCAAGAATGTTATTTGGAGTAGTTGATGAAAGGAGTTTGAAAAGTTTATACAAATTTAAACAGTTGCTCTTTTTTTCCCCAAAAACATTTGTCACTACCATAACATGTTTCAGCTACACCTGTAGCAAGCACTCTGCAGAAGGGTCATGTGATGTTGTTACATGTCATGACAGCTGTTTTTTATTTACAATAATCTTAATTGAAAAGTTAAGTATGTTAAATCAAATGATATATTTAAATCAATATGAGATTAGCTTGTGAATTTCAAAGGTGTTCTAATATGTTAAATAACAGCACATACAAATGTCATATGTCACAAATGTTGCAAAATGAGTCTACTTCAGAAAAATGTTTTTATTTCAATAGCAAAACTCATGTCATTTTAACTGACCAATATTCACAAAGATTGGTTATGGAGTTCATTGAATAAATTAAAAATATTCAACCTTATTGGGTAAATTTTTTTTTTGTCTTCATGAACAATTAACATGTACAAATATGGTCTGTAACAGTATTAGTGATTTAATTTACTTTTGATTTACTTTAAATGATAAATACATGTATAATCATTTAAACTTAAAATATTTATATAAATATAGTTGATTGAATTACTTGTCGCTCAGGCCACTCTATTAAGAATTGTAATCTTTCATGGAGAACATGAATCGTTCTAAAACAAATTCGAGACACAGTGGCTTTTGACACATTAAATCTATAGGCAAGGTCTTGAAGCTGCAGATGTAATCTGAGATGCATAAGTATCATAATAAATTGCTCAAATTTGGAGAGTGCTGACAGTGATGACATGCTGATGTATAAGGTTCACAGAGCTGAAAAATTTGCATCAAAACTAAAAAGTTGGGCAGTCCCGTATAAAACTTTGTTTTATCGTTGTTCTGGAAGGTTTCAGGAGTAAATTTAGTCACTGAGACTTTTTCCTTAAGGTCGCAGATCTCAGTTGTGTAGCCTTTCACTGCATCCTCCAGCTTTGTGAGGTCAACCATGCTTAGATCCGTCTGGCATTCTGCATCTGCAAATATTTAATTATTAAAAATTACGTTCAGAAATTCTATAAATAAATAAATAGTATTTTTATTTATTATTATTTTACCTTTGAATCGTTCGTTTTCAGGGGCTGGTAAGCTTTCTTCACAGAGCTCATCTTCCAGACTGTTGGCCTCCTCAGTGCAGAGAAGCTTCCAGGCCTTAGCTCTTTCCCTGCGCCGGAGGGATGCTTCTGTTTGTGGCCACTCGTTACTTCTTTGGTACCCCAGGTTAACAGTGGGGGCCCAGTCTTGGGAATGTACATCACCTGCTGCACTCGGACAACCTAAATATAAGACACCACTTTAAAGTAAAACACGTAAATGCCTTTCCTAGCACTAAGCTAACCGCTAACAACATTAGCATTCTAATCGGATTTTTTCTGGGAACAACCAAGTGTTGAACCACTACACAAGCTAGGGCATAACATATCTTACCTGTCTTTCTAGTTACTGTCCAATAAAATATCTGAAAATATGATTTAAACGATACGACCCTTACCTGTAACAAAGTGGTCGCTGCAGACTCTCGTCAGTTTCTGCACCTCCTGTTTTTAGCCGTAGGTTGTAATCCACGTTTGTCGTCTTTTTTCTGTAAGTTTTTTTAAATTAATCCCCTTGTAGCATACTACTTTCGGAACACGAAAATAACTTTTATCTATCTCTCGATTAGAGCGGTTGCAACAACCGTAAACGGCACAGAATTTAGGCATGTTGATGCTGAATCAGCAACAGAAGGAAACGGCTGCGTTTACTTCCTGCCCGGGCTGCCCCGCATCTGCATTCTGTGACGTCACTGCTACGTCATCTGAAACCCAGCAATACATCATATACACTGTATAAACCATTTAATTTTTTAAAAACGTGTAGAAGTATGCATAATTATGTTTGTATACTGTAACGTAAGTTTGATCATGTTTTTATTTGTATATATCAGGTGTATCCATTTGTATATAACTATCATTAATAAAACATGGTTCATCTTCACCTTGTTTGAGGCATCAGTGTAAAGAGAGAATGAGAGTGGGCTGCTTCCACTTTTCAATTTTTGGACCACTTATATCATATTCTGTTATCATTATTTTAGTAATACAAGTTCATAATATACTGTAAATAGAATCAAGCTATTTTTTGTAGTACCGGTTCTCTTAAATATTCCTAATATTAAAGGTCCTAATGCACCTTACGATGGCCTCCTTTACTCCTCTCTCAAACCATCGTTCCTCTCTTTCAAGGATGTGAACATCTTCATCCCTGAAAGAGTGGCCGCTGGCTTGGAGATGAGTGTAGCGGTCACTCTTTCAGGGATGAAGATGTTCACATCCTTGATAGAGAGGAACGATGGTTTGAGAGAGGAGTTTAGGAGGCCATCTTGTGAAAAGAAACCGTCCATCATTAAACAGAGGTGGAGGCCTCTGTGTCCCCCTCTTACAAAGCTGTTATTGCTAGTATCACTCAGCCCTCTGTGAATAGCAAACAACCATCAGGGTGCTAACGATCCATCGTTAGGCTTATGGTCTTCCTTGATCATGGGAGCAGCTGGTTTCGGGTGTCATCAGCAAACTGGTTGATCCACTGTGAGAGGGTGCTATTTATAAGACTGAGCTGAATACAGCATCTCAGACTGAGGAAGTCTTTCGGACGAAAGACGAAACGTTTCTAATTAGAGATATCTCAAATAAGAATTTTGACTAGTCAAAATGTAATTCAAGATATCTTAAATAGCTATTATGACAAGTCATAAATCAATTTCAGATATCTGGAATGTAAGTGTCGTGAATCCGATTTAATGTTAAAAGGGCTTGCCATAGCCACTCGACTCCCGTGAGCCGCATCACCTCGGTGTCCGTGGCGGAGGACTATTACATAAAAACAAAGCAGTCCAAGTTTTAAAGGGTCGAGTTGTAAAAGCTCCCGGGCTCAGGGGAGCGAGACAGGAAGCTGAGACTTGGATTCTTAAAAACCCTACCCTTGTTTATTCCTATGAACTCTGTCCAACTTTGTAGGTGCTTTATTTTGAAAGTCCACATTTGATTTTGCTGAAAGTTGGTGAGCAACATCATAGGGTCCTCTAGAGTCAACCTGAAGTGAGAGTGGTGCGTGAAATCTAACCCTTATCTAGCAAAAAAGTTAGCAACTCTTGTTTATTCCTATGAACTCTGTCCAACTTTGGAGGTGCTTTATTTTGAAAGTCCACATTTGATTTTGCTGAAAGTTGGTGAGCAACATCATAGGGTCCTCTAGAGTCAACCTGAAGTGAGAGTGGTGCGTGAAATCTAACCCTTATCTAGCAAAAAAGTTAGCAACTCTTGTTTATTCCTATGAACTCTGTCCAACTTTGGAGGTGCTTTATTTTGAAAGTCCACATTTGATTTTGCTGAAAGTTGGTGAGCAACATCCGGTGGTCCTCTAGAGTCAACCTGAAGTGAGAGTGGTGCGTGAAATCTAACCCTTATCTAGAAAAAAAGTCAGCAACTCTTGTTTATTCCTATGAACTCTGTCCAACTTTGTAGGTGCTTTATTTTGAAAGTCCACATTTGATTTTGCTGAAAGTTGGTGAGCAACATCATAGGGTCCTCTAGAGTCAACCTGAAGTGAGAGTGGTGCGTGAAATCTAACCCTTATCTAGAAAAAAAGTCAGCAACTCTTGTTTATTCCTATGAACTCTGTCCAACTTTGTAGGTGCTTTATTTTGAAAGTCCACATTTGATTTTGCTGAAAGTTGGTGAGCAACATCATAGGGTCCTCTAGAGTCAACCTGAAGTGAGAGTGGTGCGTGAAATCTAACCCTTATCTAGAAAAAAAGTCAGCAACTCTTGTTTATTCCTATGAACTCTGTCCAACTTTGTAGGTGTTTTATTTTGAAAGTCCACATTTGATTTTGCTGAAAGTTGGTGAGCAACATCCGGTGGTCCTCTAGAGTCAACCTGAAGTGAGAGTGGTGCGTGAAATCTAACCCTTATCTAGAAAAAAAGTCAGCAACTCTTGTTTATTCCTATGAACTCTGTCCAACTTTGTAGGTGTTTTATTTTGAAAGTCCACATTTGATTTTGCTGAAAGTTGGTGAGCAACATCATAGGGTCCTCTAGAGTCAACCTGAAGTGAGAGTGGTGTGTGAAATCTAACCCTTATCTAGAAAAAAAGTCAGCAACTCTTGTTTATTCCTATGAACTCTGTCCAACTTTGTAGGTGCTTTATTTTGAAAGTCCACATTTGATTTTGCTGAAAGTTGGTGAGCAACATCATAGGGTCCTCTAGAGTCAACCTGAAGTGAGAGTGGTGTGTGAAATCTAACCCTTATCTAGAAAAAAGGTCAGCAACTCTTGTTTATTCCTATGAACTCTGTCCAACTTTGTAGGTGCTTTATTTTGAAAGTCCACATTTGATGTTGCTGAAAGTTGGTGAGCAACATCATAGGGTCCTCTAGAGTCAACCTGAAGTGAGAGTGGTGCGTGAAATCTAACCCTTATCTAGCAAAAAAGTCAGCAACTCTTGTTTATTCCTATGAACTCTGTCCAACTTTGGAGGTGCTTTATTTTGAAAGTCCACATTTGATTTTGCTGAAAGTTGGTGAGCAACATCATAGGGTCCTCTAGAGTCAACCTGAAGTGAGAGTGGTGCGTGAAATCTAACCCTTATCTAGCAAAAAAGTCAGCAACTCTTGTTTATTCCTATGAACTCTGTCCAACTTTGGAGGTGCTTTATTTTGAAAGTCCACATTTGATTTTGCTGAAAGTTGGTGAGCAACATCATAGGGTCCTCTAGAGTCAACCTGAAGTGAGAGTGGTGCGTGAAATCTAACCCTTATCTAGCAAAAAAGTTAGCAACTCTTGTTTATTCCTATGAACACTGTCCAACTTTGGAGGTGCTTTATTTTGAAAGTCCACATTTGATTTTGCTGAAAGTTGGTGAGCAACATCCGGTGGTCCTCTAGAGTCAACCTGAAGTGAGAGTGGTGCGTGAAATCTAACCCTTATCTAGAAAAAAAGTCAGCAACTCTTGTTTATTCCTATGAACTCTGTCCAACTTTGTAGGTGCTTTATTTTGAAAGTCCACATTTGATTTTGCTGAAAGTTGGTGAGCAACATCATAGGGTCCTCTAGAGTCAACCTGAAGTGAGAGTGGTGCGTGAAATCTAACCCTTATCTAGAAAAAAAGTCAGCAACTCTTGTTTATTCCTATGAACTCTGTCCAACTTTGTAGGTGCTTTATTTTGAAAGTCCACATTTGATTTTGCTGAAAGTTGGTGAGCAACATCATAGGGTCCTCTAGAGTCAACCTGAAGTGAGAGTGGTGCGTGAAATCTAACCCTTATCTAGAAAAAAAGTCAGCAACTCTTGTTTATTCCTATGAACTCTGTCCAACTTTGTAGGTGTTTTATTTTGAAAGTCCACATTTGATTTTGCTGAAAGTTGGTGAGCAACATCCGGTGGTCCTCTAGAGTCAACCTGAAGTGAGAGTGGTGCGTGAAATCTAACCCTTATCTAGAAAAAAAGTCAGCAACTCTTGTTTATTCCTATGAACTCTGTCCAACTTTGTAGGTGTTTTATTTTGAAAGTCCACATTTGATTTTGCTGAAAGTTGGTGAGCAACATCATAGGGTCCTCTAGAGTCAACCTGAAGTGAGAGTGGTGTGTGAAATCTAACCCTTATCTAGAAAAAAAGTCAGCAACTCTTGTTTATTCCTATGAACTCTGTCCAACTTTGTAGGTGCTTTATTTTGAAAGTCCACATTTGATTTTGCTGAAAGTTGGTGAGCAACATCATAGGGTCCTCTAGAGTCAACCTGAAGTGAGAGTGGTGTGTGAAATCTAACCCTTATCTAGAAAAAAGGTCAGCAACTCTTGTTTATTCCTATGAACTCTGTCCAACTTTGTAGGTGCTTTATTTTGAAAGTCCACATTTGATGTTGCTGAAAGTTGGTGAGCAACATCATAGCGTCCTCTAGAGTCAACCTGAAGTGAGAGTGGTGCGTGAAATCTAACCCTTATCTAGCAAAAAAGTTAGCAACTCTTGTTTATTCCTATGAACACTGTCCAACTTTGGAGGTGCTTTATTTTGAAAGTCCACATTTGATTTTGCTGAAAGTTGGTGAGCAACATCCGGTGGTCCTCTAGAGTCAACCTGAAGTGAGAGTGGTGCGTGAAATCTAACCCTTATCTAGAAAAAAAGTCAGCAACTCTTGTTTATTCCTATGAACTCTGTCCAACTTTGTAGGTGTTTTATTTTGAAAGTCCACATTTGATTTTGCTGAAAGTTGGTGAGCAACATCCGGTGGTCCTCTAGAGTCAACCTGAAGTGAGAGTGGTGTGTGAAATCTAACCCTTATCTAGAAAAAAAGTCAGCAACTCTTGTTTATTCCTATGAACTCTGTCCAACTTTGTAGGTGCTTTATTTTGAAAGTCCACATTTGATTTTGCTGAAAGTTGGTGAGCAACATCATAGGGTCCTCTAGAGTCAACCTGAAGTGAGAGTGGTGTGTGAAATCTAACCCTTATCTAGAAAAAAAGTCAGCAACTCTTGTTTATTCCTATGAACTCTGTCCAACTTTGTAGGTGCTTTATTTTGAAAGTCCACATTTGATGTTGCTGAAAGTTGGTGAGCAACATCATAGGGTCCTCTAGAGTCAACCTGAAGTGAGAGTGGTGTGTGAAATCTAACCCTTATCTAGAAAAAAAGTCAGCAACTCTTGTTTATTCCTATGAACTCTGTCCAACTTTGTAGGTGCTTTATTTTGAAAGTCCACATTTGATGTTGCTGAAAGTTGGTGAGCAACATCCGGTTGTCCTCTAGAGTCAACCTGAAGTGAGAGTGGTGCGTGAAATCTAACCCTTATCTAGCAAAAAAGTCAGCAACTCTTGTTTATTCCTATGAACTCTGTCCAACTTTGGAGGTGCTTTATTTTGAAAGTCCACATTTGATTTTGCTGAAAGTTGGTGAGCAACATCATAGGGTCCTCTAGAGTCAACCTGAAGTGAGAGTGGTGCGTGAAATCTAACCCTTATCTAGAAAAAAAGTCAGCAACTCTTGTTTATTCCTATGAACTCTGTCCAACTTTGTAGGTGTTTTATTTTGAAAGTCCACATTTGATTTTGCTGAAAGTTGGTGAGCAACATCCGGTGGTCCTCTAGAGTCAACCTGAAGTGAGAGTGGTGCGTGAAATCTAACCCTTATCTAGAAAAAAAGTCAGCAACTCTTGTTTATTCCTATGAACTCTGTCCAACTTTGTAGGTGTTTTATTTTGAAAGTCCACATTTGATTTTGCTGAAAGTTGGTGAGCAACATCCGGTGGTCCTCTAGAGTCAACCTGAAGTGAGAGTGGTGTGTGAAATCTAACCCTTATCTAGAAAAAAAGTCAGCAACTCTTGTTTATTCCTATGAACTCTGTCCAACTTTGTAGGTGCTTTATTTTGAAAGTCCACATTTGATTTTGCTGAAAGTTGGTGAGCAACATCATAGGGTCCTCTAGAGTCAACCTGAAGTGAGAGTGGTGTGTGAAATCTAACCCTTATCTAGAAAAAAGGTCAGCAACTCTTGTTTATTCCTATGAACTCTGTCCAACTTTGTAGGTGCTTTATTTTGAAAGTCCACATTTGATGTTGCTGAAAGTTGGTGAGCAACATCATAGGGTCCTCTAGAGTCAACCTGAAGTGAGAGTGGTGTGTGAAATCTAACCCTTATCTAGAAAAAAAGTCAGCAACTCTTGTTTATTCCTATGAACTCTGTCCAACTTTGTAGGTGCTTTATTTTGAAAGTCCACATTTGATGTTGCTGAAAGTTGGTGAGCAACATCCGGTTGTCCTCTAGAGTCAACCTGAAGTGAGAGTGGTGTGTGAAATCTAACCCTTATCTAGCAAAAAGGTCAGCAACTCTTGTTTATTCCTATGAACTCTGTCCAACTTTGGAGGTGCTTTATTTTGAAAGTCCACATTTGATGTTGCTGAAAGTTGGTGAGCAACATCCTGGGGTCCTCTAGAGTCAACCTGAAGTGAGAGTGGTGCGTGAAATCTAACCCTTATCCAGCAATAAAGTCAGCAACTCTTGTTTATTACAATGAACTGTCCAACTTTGGAGCTGATTTATCTTGAAAGTCAAAATCAGATGTTGCTCAAAGTTGTTGAGCAACATCTTGGGTTCTTGTAGAGTCAACCTGAAGTCAGAGTGGTCCTTAAATAGAGCTGTTAATCAATAATGTCATGTCAGTAACTTTTGATTAAAGGTAAATGGTTAAAATATATTGTTAGAAAAGTTACATACAGCTCCTTTAATGCAATGAAAGTGAAATTCTGCATGTGTAATTGTTTTCTCACAGTATGCCAAATTAGAAAATTTTTCAGAGGTGGTTTGATTTGGAAGTAAAGTGGTTTAAACTCAGTAAATAAAATACAAACTGAACTGTGCAACTTTGGAAGGCATTCATTCAACTTAATGAGCAACACGGGGGGAGGGGGTGCACACGGGGGGAGCAAAGTATCAAGCAGTTTTATTTTTATGGGGGTGGGGGAATTGACATTCTCACATAATGAATACACTTTTATTTGAATACAGCTTTTATTTATTTATTTTGGGGGGGAAATATAACAGCTTCAGATTTAATTTAATTATTTTCTACTATATTTATTTATTTTGGGGGAAAATATATTAATTATTTTCTACTATAAACAGCTTTTATTCATGTAGTTTTCATCTATTGACAACGTTTATTTTCAGCTTTTATTTTGAAAAGCCACAAGCAGCGCTTCACAGGGGCGTTACCGTAGTAGATCTTATAAACGAGCACAAACACGCCAGTGAGGGCTCACGGAGCCGAGTGGAGGCTCACTTTACCGCAGTGAGCACAAAACTGCCTGGATTTCAGACTATCATTGGCAACAGCCATTTTTTTTAATGTCAAGAGCCACAGAAGAAGCTGTACAAATGTAAGTCCTGGAGCGATGAAAGACCAGCTGTCAATGTCTATGTAAGTAAATATGTATGTATGCAATTTTCATCTGCTATTCCTTCGTTTGGAGGCCTAAGAATCTAGCATTGTTGTAAGAGGCTCTTTTCAAGCTGTAATACGTAATTTTCGAGTATTTTTATTATCTTTAACTATCTATCTGACTAAAAACGTAGTTCCTATCAGTCAGGTCAGGTGTCTTGACAGACCACGCAAAAGCTAATTTACTCTCTTGTTCGACTAACGTGCAGTTTTTGCTGTCTGTACCATTTTGTGCGATCGTGAAGCTAAGCATTAGCAGCAGCTAGCAGTGGCTAGCTGGTTAGCATGCTACGTTCCTGTACACACCCTTTGATTGAAGTTGGCAGGCAAATGTCAACATTAACGGAGCGCATTGTGACTTTTCGTTTTTGTATTCCACATTAAAGTGTCGTGGTGAAGAAAGTATCTTTAGGGCCGTGGTTAGACCTTGAATGCAGATTATGTAACTAAAATTTTTTTTTTTTCCCCCTCTCTTTTGTTTTCTATTGTTTATACATAGTTCCCATGTGACGTCACATCTGTGGGTTGTCCTTTATGACCCTCCCACATGTAGGCTATGCTGCATTTGGAGCGCATTCTGATAGATGTCCATTTTTCACGTTGTTTTTTTTGTTAATTTCTAATTAATTGCAATGGTTACTTCGTGTTGTGTCAGTGGGTGTTCCAGTCGGGTAGACGTTTGGGCAACGCGCAGGTTTCAGTTAATCAAAAAAAAAAGAAAACGTGAAGGATTTATCTCATCGGAGAAACTGGACAACAGCTCCTCCTGCTCTGAGTCTGGCTTGGATCTGCTCTGGAAGACGTCGTACTTTTGGCCGGTAAACAAAATATTCTACATTAATCATTTTGTGAAACTATGTCAGAACAATGTTAGAGTACAACTGTCTGTGTGTTAGAGCTGGGTTTTTTTTTTTCATTATTTAGCAAACCGTCTTGCATGCTGTTAGCTTAGCATCTCGCTAACGCGACAATGGCCTCCTCTGCTCCTCACGGTCCACCAGACCGTCCCAGTTGGAGAAGGACGACGGGAGCCAAGTCGTGCGGGCGACGCGTCGGTCCCATGGGACGTGGACGTGCCTCCGCGGCCGCCTCAGCGGATGCACGCCGTCCGACCTGAGCTCCGGCGAGCCACGCTCCAGATGCTAACAACATGCTAACTTCCAACACGGTAAGACTCAAAGCGCTGGTTCTGGTCTGTGTTGAGCTTGGACTGTTGGCTGTGTGTTATTTTAGTTAAACCTTTTTTTAGCTGGTTAGATCTGATTGAGACAGTTTACACATCTTTTTTGGATTTAAAGCTGTGAAGTCAGTGTGTTGTGAAGCCGGTCTGCGCTCGCTCCTTGTATTAATTAAATAATTAATGATATCGGAGTAACTACTTTGTGACAAGTTGTCTGATTCGTCTGCCATGATTTCTTTCTCAAACTCATTTAAATCGACCACTGCCAGTTTGCTCTTGTTCCTTGGTAAAGCTGTGGTAGCTCGTGTTATTGATATCTATGGTCCGTATAATTTGCTCTGCTAGTTCGCCATCTTGCCTTCTTCTGCCTACAGATGTGGTGCGAAAACCGGTTTGCACAATACTGGGGGCGTGTCTGGGAACTATGTATTGTTTGTTTGTTTGTTTATTGTTTAAGGAAATTCTACCATTGCTGTTCATTGTTCTTTAGTTTTAGCAGGTCGCTTTCGTAAATGAGCCCATGAGGTTCAAAAGATTTACCTGACTAAATAAAGGTTGAATGAATGAATGAATGAATGTAATCGCAGTTTTAGAGCTTTGGAGCGTGACGTCACGGTCAGGGTTGCCAGATCTCCAGACCGAAAGAAGCGATCAGCTCCTTCAAAACAAGCACAAACAAGCGACTCGCTCTTTTTAAAAAAGCCCAAAAAAAGCACCCCATCCCATTGTGTAAAAAAAGGCAGTTTTAAACAGTAATAAACATATTTATTATGGCATTACATATAACCAGCAAAATTATACATTAAAGAACGTATTCAGTCTAAAAAATAAAAATACATTTTGCATTTTTCTCCCATCTGTGGTCGTGGTCGGATCCAGTCTTGAAGAACACGCTCTTTCTCCCAATCTTTATTATATTTTTTTCCATATTTACCCCACTTAGAGCTCATATTAGCGTTGTCTTGTCTAGACATTTCACTAAATTCTTTAGTTTGTAGCAGGTCGCTTTTGTAAATGAGCCCTCGAGGCTCAATGAGATTTACCTGACTAAATAAAGGTTGAATGAATGAATGAATAGACAAAGAATAAATAACAATGTTGCATTCGCGTGTAGTCGGATGTCCCGTGAAGAAACACGGTTTTTAATTTTTGATTGATTGATTGATTGATGTTTATTCATTCATTTTAAAAGAACAATACAAGACAGTTTCATCAGATACAAGAATACAAGTAGGATAAAATGATAATTGAAAATGATAAATGATAATTTTAAACTCACTTTGAAAGTAATTTTCATTAATTTATCATTTTGTTTGCTAAAAACTAACATAGTTGAATGATACAAGATATATATGTTGTGTCACTATATGCTGCTCATGCTGACTCATCATTAATTGCTCGCGCTTATATAGTTTTACCGGCTCTGACTGTCGCTTGCGCCAACTGCACCTGAACGTAACATCCGCCTTGACGTAACATACGTGGAAGGGGGGCGTGACAAACTACCTACCACTCGCATTACTGCTCGACTGAAAAACAAGCACAAATAAGCGACTCAATGTCCGCGAGAAGCCCAAAAAACAGCCACAAGCGGCTGATCAAATTTGAAAGCGACTCCAGGGGAAAACAAGCCCAATGCCGCTTGAAATAAGCGGACTTGGCAACTATGGTCACGGTCCGCGGCGCAAAGCATGATGGTCCACGGCGCACAGCATTGTGGGAAAGAAATCGCCATTTTAAAAGCCCTCTAAAAGAAGCTCTGTCGTTTTTTTTTGTTAGAATCTAAGAAGGTTGTAACAGTTTTTGCAATGGTCTAAACATGCTGTGTTATTGGATGTAATGTCCAGTCACACGACCTGAAAGTAGATAGAAAACGGACTTTCTGTTTCCTGTTCGCTGCTGGAAGCAGCGCGAGGGAGCTCATGTGTCGGACCTAACAAAAAGGAAATGAATGTCCTGAAATCAGCTGTGAAACGTCCTGATATAACTTTCTCCATGTCCCAAAATAACTGCTAGTTTGTTCCAGACATCCTGGTGAGTGTATAAATTCGTTTTGTTGGAGTTGTGCCATAATTTTTGCCACGATTTTGTCCCGGTGTTTAGTTCATAGAAGTGGGTCAGCCTAGTTTAGGTTGGGTTTATATTTTTTATATAACATAGTCTGATTTTAGACAGAGTGGACAGCTGTGTTATTGTGAAATAAACTGTTTAAAGTTTCTAGAGTGTTGTCACTGTTACTGTATTAATACTGATCTGTGTTCTGATCTATCCTTGTCAAGGCAAAACTTCATATGAAATGAATGAAAACTCCAGAAGAGCTCAGTGAAGCTGCAGATGGAGAAGCAGGACCAGCAACTACAAATACTGTACACCGTCCATGTTGCTCAGGTAGTACCACATAAAACAATTTCTTCATGCACAAACAGAAAGGTAGTAGTCATCTGTTACAGAACAGGTCAGAGCTGAATAAAAACCAGCTGGAAAAAGTAAATTTAAAGTATTAAATAGGACTTCCTTGTTTTGTCATCATTGTTTAATGTGTCACACAAAACTCTGTCTAATACCCGTGTCTTTTTCTCTTCAAGGGATGGAGGTGACAAGCTCATAACAGAAGGATGTTGTTATCTGACAGAGGCTTTGATATTAGACTGTGTGAGAGTCAAGGTTCTTTATTGTCATTCACATCACATGTTGTACGTGAGGTGGAACGAAGCTGTGTACACAGGGTCCCTCTCAACGTTTCATCAAAATCTTTCCAGATATTTAGCTAACAAACAGCGTTGAGTCCATTAGTTAACGGCAACGTTCAGAGCAGACGTGTGGAACAAGGCGCAGCCCTCAGAGCATGCGTTAAGGACAACTCTCAGCTCACCTGCAGCCCTCAGAGCATGCGTTAAGGACAACTCTCAGCTCACCTGCAGCCCTCAGAGCATGCATGAAGGACAACTCTCAGCTCACCTGCAGCCCTCAGAGCATGCATGAAGGACAACTCTCAGCTCACCTGCAGCCCTCAGAGCATGCATGAAGGACAACTCTCAGCTCACCTGCAGCCCTCAGAGCATGCATGAAGGACAACTCTCAGCTCACCTGCAGCCCTCAGAGCATGCGTTAAGGACAACTCTCAGCTCACCTGCAGCCTGTGTGAGAGTCAAGGTTCTTTATTGTCATTCACATCACATGTTGTACGTGAGGTGGAATGAAACTGTGTACACAGGGTCCCAGTTACAGCCAACAAAAGTACAGTATAAATGAATGATGTGCTGAAGTTAAAATCCCATCATTCACTAAAGGGAGATTTCCACTTGATACTAATGATTTTGAAAACACATGAGCACACCTTAGAATTCATGTGGAAAGTATCACTGGTTGCATGAGAAACAAATATAAAATGTTACATAGAACTACACCAGTTAACTATACTGGTGTTTACATGTGAAAGTGAAGAGACACTTCTTCAGATTGTGTATGTGCTGTATGTAAAATGTAGACTGGAGAAAAAAAATTATATTTGCTGGACTCGTTGTTTTAAAATATTTTTACAGTTGAATAATAACAAGTGGTTGTTTTTTCTCATTTAATAAAAATATGGTAAACATTTATGAAATATTTACTTCAGCACTAACATGTAAACATGATGAAATTGATCACATTTGTAGTAAACATTTGATGTATTAACAAATTTCATTAACAGGGATTAACCTGTCCAAATAAAAGTTGAATGAATGAATTTCAGGTAAGAAATAAACATAAAATGAAACATCCATTTTGAAGTAAACATTTGATGTAATTAAACATTTCTAGTAACAATGTGATGAACATTGTGTAAGTTAATACATTTTATAGAAAAATTGCTACACAAAAATGTGCAAATATAAGTGAACAGCATGATTTACATAATTATGTATCCCTTGAAGCTGGAGAACAAACTGAGAAATATCTTAGCTTCATGCTTTCTGCAGACGTCCAGCTATGGCTGTCTGGGTCCACACAAGGTCACAGTGGTTTGATTGTGCACCTGTGCAGTGTGGACGATGCTTCTTCAGCTGAAATTCATCTCCTGCCTCCACAGCCGCTGGATGCTGCATGTCTTGTATCTGTGAGGGAACTTTTTCCAGGCAGCAGCGATCACACTGAGTCCATCAGGAGATGCTCCAAGTTCAGGAGTTGGATTTTGTACTGCTAGATGAATTTTTAATGCATCACCCTCATGACTCGGAGAGCAGAACCTGTGAACACACAATTAAAATGGTGAATGAAAAGACAGAAACATTTGTCTATAATATATATGCATTTTAATGAACCTGTGAACACACAATTAAAATGGTGAATGAAAAGACAGAAACATTTGTCTATAATATATATGCATCTTAATACTTATTATATATAAAGTAATCTAATCAAGATTTGTCTACATGTCATTAGACAAGCTCAAGTCATTAAAAATAAGGTAATTTTCTACTTGGAGCTTTGTAAATCAGTTAAAATCCTATAAAAAAATTAAGTGTTCACAAGTTTTAATACTAATAGCATACAGAAGGTTGATTGATTCTGAAAGACATGTATATTAATAATTTATGTAAAATTAATGAGCCAACAACGTACCTTCAATGTATTTACAATCTGGGGGCTTTAAAAATGTCCAAATCATCTATGAACCCAGCTGTTCATAGATTGGACCAGCTCTCCCAGTGAATTGTAATTATAAAAATTATTTGTGGTGTAAACACAGACCAGGTCTGCTAAAATGACTGGGAATGTCAGTGGAGGCAAGTATTACTCCGGGTCTCTGCTCCATTTATTTATTTATTTCAAACGGGCAACATTTCCAATTATACCGATTTTTTTCATGTAGTTTTTTTTTCTCACCTGGGAGAAGCTTATTAGGATACAGTCCACTTTATTTTGCCTGCTTTTCAGAATCGTGACGGAAGATACAGCGCGAAAACAATGGAAAATCTCCTGAATTTCTTTTATTTTTTATGAGGGCAACAAAGATGGCGGTCGAGACGGGAACGCCCCGACACGCCCCCGACACGCCCCCACACAGTGACGTCTGCTCCAAAGCTCTATTGTCTGGAGCTCGTACCCGAAAGGCGTGGCTTAAAGGGCTACGCCCACACTCATAGATTCTAGGGTTACAGACTGTAACTCACAGTACGTAACCGACGTCTTTTTACCAAGTACACCTCGCTGCAGCTTGCTATTCCTAAAGAATTAATTCAACTCGTTAAAAGTCACTTATGTTACAGTGAGTTTACGAAAACTCTACCCACACTCACTCTGGAAGGAATTAAACTTACAGATAAAAAATGTAACAATAGACACATACGCCAATGCTTTCATAAGAAAAAATATGTGGCTCCCAGAGGTAAATTTTATTGGAGAGCTCAAATTGATAACATAAATTGGAGAAGGGCCTGGCTCTTACCCCACAAGTTCTGTATTTCTAACAAAGCTAAAGAAGTACACTTTAAAATTTTACACAACATATATCCCGTGAACTGTATCATTGCTAAATTCACAGATATCAATGACTCTTGTACTTTTTGTAAAAATAACTCAGAAACTATATCACATTTATTTTTTACTTGTGACATATCCAAGAAATTTTGGAGTGACCTTGAATCTCACATTTTTCAATCGACTAAAATTGCATGCACATTAAATCTCCAAAATATTATTTGCTATTATACTAACTCTGAAAATCGTAAGTTCGAACATTTACTCAATTTTATCATTTTATATGCCAAATTTTTTATCCATAAACAAAAATTTGCTAATTCAATACCGAATTTTATTCATTTTCAATCAGAGCTAAAATATCTGATTGACTCCCTTAAATTGGTTAATAACAAAAAAGCTAATTTGTTTCTTTCTAATTACGAATTATTTTTTCCCGAATCCTCTGACTAAGTTTTCATTTTTTTCTCTGTTTTTAAATAGTATTTCTGTTTATAATATGTAATTTGTCCTGCTTGTTTACAACGGACTTTGTTTACATATCTGTTACTGTTTTTGTGGTGCTGTTTGTTAATTACAATACCTGTTTGTTTTGTACATTTTGTTCAATAAAAAAAAAAAAAACCTTGCTGCAGCTTGCAGATGACGGCGGTGTCAGTCCCGGAAGTGGTTATTGCACTCCGGAAATGAAGGGGGCGCTAGTGGCGCTATTAAGGGGGCACTAGTGGCGCTATTAAAACATGCAACAACAACAACAAAATGAATGGAAATTAATATTTTAAAGGCACTAGTGGCGCTATTCTAAAAAAAATAATGGAAGTTAATATTTTAAAGGCGCTAGTGGTGCTATTACCATTTTTTTAATGGAAATTAATATTTTAAAGACAAATGTTTATGTTTATTAAATTTGTTCATTTTTTTTTACAAATACAAGACAATCCCATAAATGATAATGTACAAAATATATAAATAAAAAAATGAAAGGTAGCAGAAAGAAGAATAAATCTTATTA
>JBBPBX010011511.1:32444-55793 GCA_038048925.1 Garcialebias charrua | reverse complement strand
AAAGTGGCAAAATATAGCAACATAAAATAATCTACATGTGTAGACAATATAAAGTGGCTTTGTTTACATGTCATTAAAAAAGTTACTTCAAACAAATGCTAAATCAATTTTGTGAAGAAGAAATGAGATGCTAAAATACATAATTAATTACTAATTTCACCATTAACAGCCAGAGTATTTTTACTGTTTCTCTTATTTGTGTTACTTCTTAATGACTGACTAACAAAAAATGTAGTTTTTCTTATCTGAATAACTCAATATAAATGCTGAACAAATATTTACCACTTGTGTACATTGTGTATTAACAACAAAAATCAACCTTTTTGAAATGTCTGAGAAAAACTGCAAACATCTAAGTGAAATAAACATTTCCACAGCTGCAGGAGTTGATTGTCCAAAATATTTTACACTTTGTTTGGAAACAGATCCTGGATACAAGTGGCTGAAAGGGGCTTCCTTCATGGGGGGGGGGGGCACTCAGTCTTAGAGATTGGGTAAGGAGCTCCATCATCCAGGGGGAGCTTGGTGTAAAGCCGCTGTTCCGCAGTATCAAAAGAGTCAGTTGAGGAGTTTCATCTGATCTGGACACCACCCTTTGGAGGTTTTCTGGGTACGTCTGTCTGGTGACAAAAGACAGACAGGTGAGTCAGGAGAGGCAGCTGAATTATATAAAAAGAAATAAAAAAAGAAAAGAAAATGTTACCTTTATGAAGGAGCAGGTGATGCAGAAGGTGCTGGTGACAAAAGACAGAATGGTGAGTCAGGAGAGGCAGCTGAGTTATATAAAAAGAAATAAAAAAATAAAAGAAAATGTTGTTACCTTTATGAAGGAGCAGGTGATGCAGAAAGTGCTGGTGATGCTGGTGACAGAAGACAGACAGGTGAGTCAGGAGAGGCAGCTGAATTATATAAAAAAGAAATAAAAAGAAAAGAAAATGTTGTTACCCTGATGCATGCTCAATAATCCAGGTAGAAAAATCCAAAAAAGCTAAGTCTGGTCCTCTGGACATTCAAAAAACAAAACAAAACAAAGCAAAAAAAATTGTAGAAACGTTTCGTCTACGTTAAATCTCAGGAAGTCCAACATTTCACTGATCACATCAACTCTGTGGATAAATATATCAAGTTCACACGAGAAGATGTAAAAAATGGCAGGTTGGCTTTCTTGGACTGTGAGGTCTCAGTTTCTGATAGAGGAAATTTGCAAACTGAGGTGTACCGCAAACCCACCCACACAGACCAGTATTTACAGTTTGACTCCCATCACCCTCTGGAGCACAAGTTAGGAGTCATCAGGACTCTGTATCACAGAGCAGACAGCGTCCCCACTAACTCAGGAGCCAGACAGAAGGAGAAATCACACACAAAACAGGCTCTAGAGAAATGTGGATATCCTAACTGGGCCTTCCTGAAAGCAGAGAAGAAACCCAAACAGGACTCCAGCCAGCCATCAGGTGAAAAGAAGGAACCCAGACCAGTGGTCATTCCGTATGTTGCGGGAGTTTCAGAGACATTGAGACGTTTATTTTCTAAACACAACGTCCCAGTGGCTTTTAAACCCCAAAATACATTACGGCAAAGACTGGTTCATCCCAAAGATCCAGTCCCCCGGCACAAACAGAGTAATATTGTGTATGCTGTTCAGTGTCAGGAGGGCTGTGATCAGTCTTATATCGGGGAAACTAAACAGCCACTGGCCAAAAGGATGGCCCAGCACAGAAGATCAACATCATCAGGTCAGGACTCTGCGGTCTACACTCATCTCCAGGTCAGCGGTCACTCTTTCAGGGATGAAGATGTTCACATCCTTGATAGAGAGGAACAATGGTTTGAGAGAGGAGTAAAGGAGGCCATCTTTGTGAAAAGAAACCGTCCATCATTAAACAGAGGTGGAGGCCTCCGGGTTCAACTGTCCCCTCTTACAATGCTGTTATTGCTAGTATCACTCAGCCCTCTGTGAATAGCAAACAACCATCAGGGTGTTAACGATCCATCGTCAGGCTGATGGTCCTCCTTGATCATGTGAGCAGCTGGTTTCGGCTGTCATCAGCCAACTGGTTGATCCACTGTGGGAGGGTGCTATTTATAAGACTGAGCTGAACACAGCTTCTCAGACTGAGGAAGTCTTTCGGACGAAAGACGAAACGTTTCTACAGTTTTTTTTTTTGCTTTGTTTTGTTTTTTGAATGTCCAGAGGACCAGACTTAGCTTTTTTGGAAAATGTTGTTACCTTTATGGAGGAGCAGGTGATGCAGAAGGTGCTTGGTGATGCTGGTACAGGTGAATGAGGAGGGGCAGGTGAGTCCAGAAAGGCAGCTGAAGTGGAGCTCCCTGATCTGCTATACTCTTGGGCACGCGCCCAGCCTGAGCAAAGACGAACGCTTGATAAATTACTGTCAAATTCAGAATACAGTTTAATGTGTAATATAATCTTAATTTAATATTTAATCTAAATAAACAACATTTTTTACAATAAATAAACTATACTAACAATAATAAAAATCTTTGTTTGTTTGATGTTTGATGAGCTGTTCACCCAGTACACAGATGTAATGTTAATTATTTCATGACACTCACTGTGCAGGGTCTGAATAATCCAGGCATCTTCGTGCAGAACAGCTGTGTCATGGAAATCTAGTAAGATCAAAAAAGAGGTACATCTTCACTTAGGTTTATGGATTAAAGCTAACTGTGAAACAGTTCAATCACAACATATCCACTAATACAATTTCACACATTTAATATGATCAGACAAACTACTGTAAACACTCCAACAATGACCTCATCAGTTCAACAGAATCACAGGACCTGTGCAATGTAACAAAGGTTTAATCTGTTACAATGTTTAATATTTTTCACCTGCTCATTGTGAAGTTTTAAAATGACTTCTGTCTGAATAAGGTCATCAGATGAGGTAGACATATATTAACTTGCAGCTGCATGATAAAAAACTTGCAGAATTGTTCATTTGTTTGAAGATTACTCACCCACCCTAGTTATATTGTTTACATAGTTTCAGGGACACGTTGGCTCAAATTTTTTGTGCTTCATCTTCTGACTCTCATCATATTCTATCAAGTGGAAACCTCAGATGAAACAGTTAGATGTTCCCACCGCTAGTTAGAACGACTGTGTGTCATGTTTTGAAGCATAAAGAGACCAAGTAGGACCTCACTGCAGCAGAAACCAGCAGTTTTAACAGACCTTAGAAAGCCAAAACACTTCCACACTGACGAATTAGTCTTTCCTCTCTAATCAGTGATGTCATCTCTTTCTCTTCGCTTGTGAAACTTTGTTCAATCACATTCTGACGGACATGGGCACTCGTTTGAAGTGAAAACTACGCTCGTCTGAGGTTAGCCTAGCCTGCTACCGCCTGCTGGAAGCTGCGAGATCTACGTCACCACGCACTTACGTATTTGTGTCACAGCTTTTTCTGTCCGGGCGCTTCAAGCCGAACAGGAAAAGCGTCAGTGAAAGGCTGTAAAATCCTATCGAAATAATCGTTAAATAAAAACTTAGCCCCTGTATCAACTTATTCCTTGAATTTTCAATAATCAGATTAATGTTTTCAGAGCCTCTCTCTATTTGATTCTTTATTACGTATTTGTGTCACAGCTTTTTCTGTCCGGGCGCTTCAAGCCGAACAGGAAAAGCGTCAGTGAAAGGCTGTAAAATCCTATCGAAATAATCGTTAAATAAAAACTTAGCCCCTGTATCAACTTTTTCCTTGAATTTTCAATAATCAGATTAATGTTTTCAGAGCCTCTCTCTATTTGATTCTTTATTATTAATCCCAAGGGAGACTGCGTGCTCGCTAGCTAGCACGCTAGTTAGCAGACTCATGGCGTCTACTGCAGCCAGAAATAAACTTTATTTACGCCGCAAACAGCCAGCTCTTGTTACCAGTTACGATACACAGCTCCTACAACAATTCTAAATGTACAAAAAAAATGCTCAGGACTGAATATTTAATTGACTGACCATTTCACTGTCACATAATGTTACTAAAAATCAGCAAATAGACTGATATATATATTAACCCGCTTTCCATCAGCTAAAATAAGCGCATATTAACAGTTTACTTACAGTGCAAGACGTTCTTGATCTGCCGAAGTAAAGGAACAACTGTAAAGCTTTACAAAGTGAGCCTCTACTTCATGCCATTTTGCTTAAAATACAGATTACAGTGCTCATTACTTATCTAATTTTGACTTAAAACATTGTTTAGAGCTTTTTTCTCAAAAATACTATACACTGTTGTTCAAAATTTTATTGTACATTCCAAAGAATTGTCTTACCTCTGACAAAATGGATGGTCCAGTCCACTTCTGAAGCATGTGTGTGCACATGGCAGAATGTGCAGCCAAGATGGCGGAAGTGTAGAGTAATTAAAATCAAAGTGCTTTAATTAGTAAAATCTATTAGATTTAAAAATCTTTTAGGATACTCATATTTTTCTATTAAAATATGCTAAAGATATCGTTGCTTATTTTACCGTAAAAAAATATAAGTAAATTTAAATTACTTAACATCTCAAAAATGTTGAATTTTGCTTACACTGAATTAAAACCATGCATATGCATTTTTACTGAGTAACAGTTACTATCAGTGGCCTATTAGATACTACTTAACCCCAATCACACTTTTTTCAGTGTACATTTATCTATTTATTAAAAATATACAGTATATACAGTATTTTTATTTTTTATTGTTTTTTATTTATAAATAGATAAATGTACAGTACTGTACAGTCACCAAGCACTTAGCCTATCCTAACACAGTTAAGGAGTCAGTTGAATTGTGTCCCTCCTCCCTGCAGGCTCCATTCCCATAAAGGGAGCTAGCTCCCTTTATGTGAAAGGGAGACAATTCAACTCACTCCTTCATCTTTAAAAACTGTGTTAGGATAGGCTAAGTGCTTGGTGACTGTACAGTACTGTACATGTATTCATTTATAAAAAAAAAATTATTATTATATATATTTTTTAATGAGATACATGCTCGTAAGTCCGGGACCTCGTAAGTAAGAGCGCTCGTAAGTCGGGGACTACCTGTATTTGTCAGCGTTTTTGTGGTTTGACTAACTTTTATAATTCATAAGCGGATTTGTGCTATTTTTATTTAAAATGCAGTACCGCTAATAACTAATTATCTATCAGTAAAAACGAAAAAACTTATTTACAGGCTCTGAAGGGCGAGATACACTCGAGCGTCCTCACGATACGCCTATACGCAGCGTACGTACGCTGTGGCAAAAGCGTAGCCCCGCGTAGCCCCTCAGGGCATGTACGCGCAAAAGTATTTTTTTACTACGCATACGCGATGCGCATACGCGATGCGCGGTGTCTGACCTAAACTTCCCCGGCGCCGGACTGTTTTTTATGTTACACAAATGAAATAAATTCCCCTTCTTTATCGCTGATTCAACCTTGCTCTCAACGGAGGCAGTCGCAACTCTTCCCTCTCCTGTCCTTCCCCCCCTGCTGCTGGCAGCTCCACAGCAAAGCGCCTCGAACGCAAATTAAGATGGATTGGAGGTTTGGGCATTCGATTCTACAAGAAGATTTCCACAGAAGAAGGCACAAGGGGAGCCTTTTCAACCTCACAGAGTGACGGAGGATACGCCATGGATTCCGCCATGGATTCCGTGGATGTCTGGGTGTGCTCTGTGGAGGTGAAGAATCTTGGAATCTTGGATTATATTGGTTATGATGGCAGCACTTTCCTTTTTGGCATTTGTGGAGCACTGGTCTATCGCAAAAGAGGGAGACTTCAGCAGGACTTAATGCCTGGAGCACCCGACGTCTGGTCTGCGCTGTGACCTCGAGAAATCAGCTGTGTGCGAGCTTATTCGGGGGGTGAACAGATCAACCTTGGTTTTAGGACTCTGTTCGCTGTGGTCAACATCAGAATTCAGCTGTTTGAGAGCTTATCCAGAGGGTGAGCTGGTCACCCTTGGACTTAGGACTCGGGTCGCTGTGGTCAACATCTGAGGTCAGAGTTGGATCAGTGGGAAAAAAAAAAGTCCCGAATTGGATCATATGAACAGAATGGCCCTTACAGACTGAAGGCTGCTGAAATTACAAAGTGTGCCTGATGTAAAAATATTTGTAATTCTTATCTGGCTCCCTTGGAAACAGCCTTGGAAAAGGCTGGATATCTAATTTCTCCTGAGACGTGGCTACTGTGGAAAAAAGCTGTTCTTGTCTTGTCTGCTCCCCCCCCCCGGAGAACTTTTCTATGAGCGTTATCGGAGGCATCCGGAATGTTTCATGGACAGATCCTCCCTGCCTCAGTTTCAACCTGCAACATGTAACTGTCATAAATGTGCTTATGATATGGTTTTTACTGGGTCATGCGGTGTCTTGCAGACAAAATGTGATTCATTTTTTTTAATATCAACGCTGTAACCCCCATGGTTTCTTTCCCTGTTTTCCCACCTTTGACCTTCATCCTGAGACGGATGAGAGAGGCCGCGCTGAAGAACATGTCATGTGTTTTGATAAGGCAGCAGCTTTTCACACTCAAAACCCTCTCCTGGATGACTGTGAATACATAATCACGCTGTATCGATGAAAATTGGTGCAATGTTAATAAATGCTCTTGAATCTTGATCGGGCCTTTTCTTTTGTTTTTTTGCCTAAAGTCAAGTAACCACTTCTTCCTCCGTTCACTCGATGAATGAAATGAATGAATTCAGGTCCTACCTGGGTGCGCGATGTTTTATATATTCCCTGGTGGGCTGTGTGCTGCAGGAAAAGCACTCCCTGTTATTATTTTTATTTCTGAGAGAACTTTTTATAACATATATAGTAGAAAGACCGTATCAGAACACCGCAGAAGTCTGAGCGAGCTGCTCATGATGCATTCTCGAGGTTTCACTTTGAGCTGACTGAAATCTGTCAATCATTTCAGTAGGCGTGTCAGCAAGTGACCAATCAGCGAGCTCAGTTGAGTCCCCTCCGTGCTCAGCTGCTCATATTACAACAAGGAGAACGCGAGCGTTTGAAAGCTGATAGTTTCTGAAAGTATAGAAGCGAAAACGTACGCTCCGTATACCCGCGTATACGCGCGTATACGGAGTCTGCTTCAGTGTATCTCGGCCTTTACGCTGGCTCTCGTAGCTGCTTGTTTTACCTTTTTCCCCCTTGGTAATGGAGCAGAGAGGAGGGGGGAGGGAGCAGAGGGGAGAACAGACGCGGATCTACCATGTAGGCAAATGATGCCGTTGCCTGGGGATCCCAATCAGCAGGGGCCCCGGCCCCGCCCCGCCCCGGCCAGTCACCTACATCACTAACATTGCTCCTGCTTCTTAATGTACATTTAACATAAAAATAATTATAGTTACGATGAAAACGCTAATTAAAAACGCAATACAAAAACCGGTCAATTTCTGTATCCCCCTGCTAAAAATGGACTATTCCATCTTGACATCTTCCGGGTCAGAGGTGAACTCGGGTGCTAATGCTCTGTGGCTAGCTGGTTGGGCTCGGTCTCTTCATAAATTATGGGAGAACCCCGCTGTATCAAGCTAAATTAACGTGGCCGGAGGATTGTATTCAGTGTTTTGTGTCAATACTCGACGGTGAGTCGTTCGTTTTATGTATTTGGGTTCCTTTTATGAAATAGAAATGCGGTGGCGACACACCCATGTATTTGAGATTTAAAAGTGGTCTTAATGATTAAAAGATCATTCTCTTTTTGTTAATTTTGTGGCCGAATAGAATATATATACGTAAAGTATTAAATAAATCCTTTGATTTTTGTAATTTCATCCTTTTAGGATCATTTTAGTTACTTTTCATTAAATCTGTTGACTGCCTATAGAAATTTTGATAACAGTTTAGTCCTGTGTATAAAGTAATGCTAATTTTTGTTTTGTTTATGACCTTGTTTAGGTCAGGGTTTTTTTCACCCCCTGTTCCCACCCAGGATGGCAAGCTACCGGATCCCCGCAGCTGTGCGGTAGGACTTAAATTGCACCAAACTATTTGTTTTTTTCTGGACATATTACCCTGGATCATGAACTACAAACTACCAGATTATTGATTGATGGACCTTTAATCATCCGGGATTCAAGAACTGATTTAAAATAGAAAAAAAAAGAACTCGGGTGTAATCAGGGGTCCCGTTTACACTGCAGGCAAATCTGACCCAAATCTGAATTTTTTGCCCCATCTGACCCATATCTGATTTTTTAATGACAGTCTGAACGCACCAAATCCGATTTTTTCAAATGTGACCCAGGCCGTTTCAGTATGTGGTTTTAAATCAGAAACCACATATGATGTTTTCAAAGTGACTGCAGTGTGAACGCTCATGTGACTTACATCTGACTTTTTCAGAACACGTGCGGCTCATTTAATTGAGCCCGCACGTGTTTCTACAGACAGAGGGGACACGCAGCTCAGAGCGAGGTGGGGGCTAGCAGGGGACAAGCTCTCTGTAGCTCAGAGCGAGGTGGGGGCTAGCGGGGGGCAGCTCTCTGTACTTGCAGCAACGCACACACCACTCGCTTTGCTTTCTTCTCAGTTTTTGCCTTTCATCTTTGGATGTTTAGCTCTCCCCGATTGGAGAACAACTTCAAAATTAGGAACACACACTGAAAACTGTTGCGCGCGTCCATGTTTACTTCCTGAAACACAGGGTGCTGCGTCAGCGTCAGGACAAAAACAAGCGCCCATCCCCATGAAAAGAAGCCCAAACAAGCAACTCGCAGCCTGCGTGTCATGTCACGCAGGCTGAGACATGAGCCGCAGCGCGGATCCAAAAGAGAAATGGAGCAGAACACAGCTGAAGCTCAATTTTTAATATTTCATCACATCTACAGCTGCACTGATCAGCGCGCTATGTTTTCTTCTGCGCATGCGGGTCACTTCTGCAACGTAGAGCGTTCACACTGGAGTCATGCCAGGTCTGATGCAGGTCGCATTTAAAATGTAGTGTGAACGTTCACACCAAAATATCTGATTTTTTTTAAAAATCGGAATTGAGCATTAAGACCTGCAGTGTGAACGTAGCCAGGGTCTGTTTTGTTGTGTGTATTTTGTCTATTGGTTATACTCAAAGAAAATGATTATTATTACAAATAATATTATTATAAATACCTTCCTGTCTATTGGTTATACTCAAAGAAAATGATTATTATTACAAACAATATTATTATAAATACCTTCCTAAGTCTATACAATACAAACAACTTAAAACTTGCTTCTTGTCTGATGGTGTTTTATTTTAGAATTAGCGGTTTAGAATTTAGCTTCCCCTAATTTTCATAAGACATTAGTGCTTTTGAAATTGCGGACCTAAATAAATTAATTAGTGCTTTAGAAATAGCGGAACTAATTTTTGGATTAGCGTTGCCCAGCACTGGATATTCCTGATTTTGGTGCACCTCGGTTCCAATTTGTGGAATTTAGAGCCAAACGTATGGCGACAGCGTTACATCTTACTTTGTCACATCGCAATGCCCACAAGCTCCAACCAAAACGATAAGTGTTGGAAAGCAAGTTACACCAACATGTCTTCGGTCACTGGACACATTATCATGCTGATTAGGTAACAGGGGTCAGATAGGGACATTTCAACATAAAACTTTCTACTTCCTGTTGTCAGGGGGCATGGCTTAAGTTATGTCATGATTTGACCATTCAGTCTTGCAGGGGACCGGATGTGGATCAATCACTGTAGGTTTGATGTCTCAGACAGTTTTCGTGTAGTTGCTATTAGCATTTCGTTTTTGTGGCGAAATGTCAAACTTTGAGGTCTGGCCCTGCCCCTTCAGCATGCTCTGAAACAAACCGTTCAGGTACGTTTTCGTCCCCCACGCCTTTTGAACCAACTGGCCAAGTTTGAAATCGATTGAGTACAATTCCTAGGAGAAGTTTGTTGAAATGCGGAGGCTGCAAACCGCCAAAAAGGTGTGAAATTTTGGATGGCGTTCCAAAATGGCCACCTTCTGTTTATCGTACAATGTTGGTGCCAGAGGGTTTTCCATGCGTCTTGGGGAATTGGACAAGTGTACCAAATGTCATGCTTGTATAACAAACTAAGGCTAAAATTGAGGGTATTTTGTAAATTTCCAGGGGGCACCCTTGAGCTGTTTCTGTTGCGATTTTTGTGACGCCCTTAAAATATGTAAATCTTCAACAGTCCTGATGTGTCCGCCAAATTTTGTGAGTTTTGGGATATGTTAAGGCCTCCAAAAGGCCAATTCATTTGGCGGAAAATTTTCAGCTTGGGCCTAAAACACTACGATTACAAAAGGCCTTTGCAGCGCTTCGCTGCTCGGGCCTAATTATGAGATTCCCAAAACAAAACTTTAGAAGCATACTTGGGTAAAAAAATTATGTTTTTTTTTTGCAATTTAGACTTTTGTTATTGTTGGATGTAACTGGTACCCTGTGTTCACAATTTCATTCCACCTTGTGTACTACATGTGATGTGAATGACTATAAAGAAACTTGACCTTGAAAATGAATTTAGGGTTGATAACGACTAGCTCAGTTTCTGCAGCTGCTTATGCCTAACAATTTGTTTGATGAGTTTGCAATAATGCGTTTGCTCAAAATATGGCACCACACATTATGAAGAATAAGGCATTGTTTTATAAGTTTTAGTATGTTTTTTGATTCCTTCAGATACATTGGTGTGCCATGAAATTTCACTTTCAGATGAAAACAGGCTTATTCCTTTTTCCTATTTGCACTGTTATAGACTTTCAAATTCCAACGGAAGTACATCTGATGTGATTTTTCACTCTTTAAAAAATTGAAGACTGTTAAGGTTGTTGAAGGTTAAATGGTGCTGCATGACAATAGCTGATTTTATTCAGTGTTTGCTGCAATCAGTGTACAATAGTCCCTCATTTATTGTTGCGGGGGTTATGTTGGACCCCCGCCCCCCGCAATAAGTGAAAATTCACGAAGTAGCAATGTTATATTTATTTTAGTATTTATATACAGTATATATATTTTAAGGCTTTAGAAACCCATCCCTCACTCTTGCAATGTTCTAAGCTCATAAACCTCCAAATTTTAACAACATACTACTAAATTTTACTCACCATCTCTGCAGAACAGCAGCGGATTGGTTCCGCTCCGACTTGGTTCCATTTTGGCAGACCTAAACTGCCAGTTCTTGTCGGCTCTCTGGCTAGGTGTAGTAGTGATGGGCTTCAGAGAGAAGCCAGACCTATTGCGGCACGTCCCCCGCTCGGAAGTCCTCGTGAGCCAGCTAGCAGCTAGCAGCTCTTGGGTTCACTGATGGGCCATGGGTTCGAGTCTGCTCTGGTTCTGGTCCGGTTCTGGTGGGTTCTGTGTGTCTCTTTGCATTCGTTGGACACCAATTTTTTTCAGATCGAATAAAACCTTCCCCTCCATTTTAGCAGAAAGCAAGGACTGGAAGCACTGTTGGGAATACTGGGTAGTGCACTGTTGACTTCTAGGAACTGTAGTCCTTTTGAGTGGCAATAAAGTATAGGCTTATTGCAAGAAAACTACAAAATAGCGGCACCTGTCCAAAGTATTTTTTTAACCTTTTTATTGCACTGTATCCTGTACTGTCCCAATCATGTGAATACTGTTAAAGTTGACAATCATTGTTCAATCTTACTTTGAAAAACCATGAAAGAGCGAGTCTGCAAAAGTCGAATCCTGAAGTAGCGAGGGACTACTGTAACAATAACACAAAATATTTTATTTTTTAGTTTATTTTTATTTTATTTAATAAAATTTGTTCTTTTATAAAAAATTTTTTTACAAAGAACACAATGCAAAACAATCCCATAAATGATAACGTACAAAATATAAAAAAATCAAAGGTAGCAGAAAGAAGAAAAAATCTTATTATATCTGCCCCTTTTTTCAAACAATCAGTTCAAACAATAATAATCTTCCAGTAACAGTACAAAATGAATAACTCTTTGTAATTTTCTAACTAATACAATACACATTACGCTACTTCATATATATTTTTAACAATTTAGTTTTGATCATTTTCTTAAATGTACACATTGACTTGGCATTTTTTACTTCATTCTCCAAAACATTCCACAATCCAATTCCCTGGACTGAGGTAGACCGTCCCTTCAAACTAGTTCTGTATTTTGGTTTTACAAATATCTCTGTCCCCTTAAGATTATAACAACTTTGTCTTTTAACAAAATGCATTTGGATATTTAAAGGTAATGCGTTATTCTGAGCCCTATACATAACTGATAAAACATTATAATCTCCAAATCGTGGAACTTCAATAATTTCAGTTGATAAAATAATGTGCTTGATGGATGACAGTAATGCTTTCTAGTGATAATTCGTACAGCTCTTTTCTGTAAAACTAAATAAGGCTTTGTGATTGTTTTACACACTTTCCCCCAAACATCAATACAATAAATTAAGTGTGGAACAATTATTGTGTTATACAACAAATACAGAGCTTTATCATTCAATAAGTCTCTGACTTTGTACAGTACTGCAATCGATTTAGCTACTTTTATTCTTACCGAATTTATGTGTTGTTTCCATGTCAGTTTGTCATCAATAATTACACCCAAAAACTTCACCTCACTCACTCTACAAATCTCAACACTCTCAATTTTATTTCAAAAATACTTTTAAAAAATTGTATTTTCTTTTAAAGAATTCACCAGATGCACCAATGCCTTGATCAAATGAAATTTGTTTTCATGGATATTTCGGTTATAACTTTTTTATATAGTTTCTCCCTATTTCTGCATTGTGTCAAGCACTTTTCTGTCCTGTTAAAGGGCATGCTTTCATCATTTTTACACGAGAAAAACAAACGACCTCTTAGGTCTGATGAAAGCCCCATCTGCATGATAGAGTAATGGAGCGAACACACTGGAGATGCATTTTCTTCCGGTCAGAGCGTGCACATCAGAGCTTGTCCTCACATCTCCTCCTCTGTAAGACCTCGGGGCTGTTAGCATGGTCAGCGGGGACCTTGTTGTCTTTTGTACATTTTTGTTTGTCCCCAGCATGCACGGCTGAAAGAGAAGAAGGATTTTCTGTTGGAAACGTTACCTGATGGGTATTTATGCAGCTGCGAGGCTGTGAAGGGAACCTTTGATATCTCTCTCAGACATCCACACAGCCCCTCTGTGAAACCTTCATCACACCCTCTGAGCCTCTGCAGGACAACACACACAAGCGCGACCCACACACAGAGGTGTACAGCTGTCTATCCTCATCAGTGCACAGTTGACCTCGGATTCAAACTTTGCGACCCCAGAGGGAGGAATAGTGTAGAGGTCATGGTTAAAATAAACCCCGGAGACTAGATAAACAGGATGTGTGCACCCACCCAGGAACAGGGCACTGACTAATCAAACAACACTGTTTTGGGTGGGAAAAGGAGCATAAATCATTTCTGTGGAGGTGCACAGCATCTGGACAAACATAACGGCTCTGTAAAATAAAAGATCAAGCTGCTTAGCAACAAAACCACTTACTGGTGTTCAGAAAGGATTTTCTCTCATCAAATGCACTGTAATTTATTTTAAAACTATGAGCCTTAGAATGAATAGAAATGTCAAGGTGTTATTTCCTGGAATTACTTTACTTGTGGCCAATTGATGCACTAAAAACGAATGGTGCAAACAGTTCTATCAGATGCCTATTTGTCATACGCCTTCTAATACTGCCCCATTCTCTTAGAGAGTTAGTATGTGATCATTACATGTGTCCAGTCATGATTGCTTATAACAGGACTTCATCATTCTCAGATCTTCTTTGAACTGATTGGTCAGTTGAGCCGCCAACTGCTGGGAGACAGCCATTAATTTGCAGCACATCAAACAAATATGAATCAGTGAGTGAATAGAAGATATGTGGGCAGCATTTCTGCAGCTGGGAAAACAAACGGAAAAAAAAAAAACAGTTCTGACCTTTCCATGAGTGTAAGCTAATACATTGTGTATGTTTAGCTTCTGAGTGCTAAATTTATTCTCTTCAGTTCTTTTGACAACAACTATTTGATTATCTCAAAAGATCCTCAGCTTCTGAACATTCTGCTGACGACTGTTTGTTGTTTTCAGCATGAAATTTGAGTTGAAAAGGCAACAGAAGAGTTTTTTTTTACTTCAAAATCTGCTGTCACAGAATCAGCATTGGGTGGTTTCTGGCAGCTGTCATGTGCTCTTATAGTAGGTGTCCTCCACCTCGCTTTCCTCTGAGAAGATCAGGTACGTTTTCAGCTGTTGTTCTGGTGACCTTTAGCAGGTGTGGGGGTGAAATTGGCTGAACACCTATAGTTTTCTTGCACTTTTTTGCACCTGTATAATTTTCTATTGCATAAACACACACAATTATTCACAGAGTGGCCTTATTGCAACTGGGTAGTAGAAACTGACCTAAATTCTAAGAGACAATAGCACATTTTCTTACCTTTTACACCTTTTGTTCAGCACACGACAGCAGATAATTGCACACTGTTTCCACTTGCAGTAAAACCTCTGACAGTATGATATTAACCCTACCTCTGTGATTATACAGTACTGGCTGGCATGGTGGAGAACGTAACCCAAGGTTGATAAAGTTGAACAATTCTGTTCACAGCACAGCATTTATGAATCTTGGGGTTTCCAGATCTGTGTTCGGATGATCTGTCACGTTGCCTGAAGATGTCTGAATTCAGACTGAATTATTGCCCTCCTCCAAAACCGAAAGGCAAAAAAAATGTTTGCATGTGTGTTAATTGGGTGAATGTTTATGAAGCATTTACAACATTGTGATCTGTTTTTCTTCTGTACATTTTTGGCATCTTTCACGTTCCACAATTTTTGTGCTATTTCAACAAATCGTATATCCAAATGTTCAGGAGAAGGGTGCTTTGACTTTTAGTATTGGTAACTTTGGCTTTTAGAAATATTTAGCCATTTCTGCTATTTTTTTCCTCATAGAGAATGAATTGAGCTCATTTTACATCATTCAGATCTTTTACTATTTTACTGCTCCTTTCACATTTTGTTCTTCTTCAGCTTCTTTCAGCTTCCTTAGGCAAATTTAAAAAGAATTCCTGCTACTTTCAGCTAAGTTCAGCTTCTTTTTCAGCTGTTTTGTGCTCTGTTCAGACTAGTTCTGCTTATTACAACATTTGTGTGCTTCTTCTAACTTTCTGATAATTTCAGCATGTTATGCTCCTTTCAGCTTATTTATGCAAGTTTAAACTTTTTCTGCTATTTCAACTACTATTTAGCTGTTGTGTGCTTTAGCCTTTTCAGCTAATTCCACTTTTTTTTTTAACCTCATTTAAACGTTTTTCAGCCTAATTCAGCAAAAAATATCCTCTCGCTACTTATTTCTGGTAATTTCAGAGTCAGAGAGTCAGATAAACTTTATTGTCATTTGCACCACATGTGGTACATGTGAGGAAACAAGATTATATACACAGGGTCCCAGTTACAGCCAACAATAAAATGTAAAAGAAGAACAGTAATAACATCTAATATATGAACTAAGAAAAACATCAACTAAAAATAAACTAAGCACTAATATCATAGACAAACTCCTGTACTCCTGTACTCCAAACAGCAGCACGAACATGAGTATGTATGAGCAGATGGCACGAATGAACACAGCAACATGAAACAGATCAGCAGCAACATGAAACAGATCAGCAGCAACATGAAACAGATCAGCAGCCACATGATGTGATATTTTGCAGTGATTATTCTGGTTATTTATTCATGAGTCTAACAGCCTCAGGGTAAAAGCTGTTCCTCAGTCTAGTGGTTCTACACTTAATGCTCCTCAGCCTCCTTCCTGAGGGGAGTGGGGCAAAAAGTGTGTGTGCTAGGTGAGTGGGGTCTTTCATGATGCAGGTGGCCCTCTTCCTGCATCTGGAGGTGTAGATGTCTGTGATAGTGGGGAGACTGACTCCAACAGACTTCTGTGCAGCCTTCACCACTCTCTGCAGAACTTTTCTTCCTGCAGCTGTGCAGCTTCCATGCCACACGTTGATGCTAGAGCACAGGATGCTCTCTACTGCACACCTGTAGAAGGAGGTGAGGACTGGGCTGCTCAGACCAGCTCGTCTCAGCCGTCTGAGGAAGTAGAGTCTCTGATGACCTTTCCTGATCAGGCTGGTGGTGTTGTTGCTCCAGCTGAGGTTTTTGTTCATGTGTACACCCAAGTACTGTACTTGTAGCTGGAGACCACTTCCACCGCAGATCCTCTTGTGTTCAGTGGAGTGTGGAAGTGTTTGTTCCTTCTGAAGTCCACAATCATCTCCTTTGTCTTCATCACATTGATGTGAAGGTTATTGTCCTTGCACCAGCTCTCCAGGTGTTCCACCTCCTGCCTGTAGCTGGACTCATCATTGTTTGTGATGCATCCCACCACAGCTGTATCATCTGCAAACTTAACAATATGACAGCCTGGATGGGTAGCTGCACAATCATATGTGAGCAGAGTGAACAAAAGAGGGCTCAACACACGCTGAGGGTTATGGTAGAGGAGGAGAAGTTGTGGATCCTCACTGACTGTGGTCTGTTTGTTAAGAAGTCTAGTACCCAGTTACAAATGGAGGGGCCTAGTCCTAGTGTGAATAGTTTGTCCATCAGGGTTTGGGGGATCATGGTGTTGAAGGTAGATGTGAAGTCCACAAAGAGCATACGGTCGTATGAGTCCTTCTGTTCCAGGTGGGTGAGAGCAGTGTGGGCCACAGAGGAGATGGCATCCTCTGTTGATCCATTTTTGCAGTATGCATACTGATGAGGGTCTTTGTTGATGTTGATGGATGTGTTGATATGGGTCAAGACCAGTTTTTCGAAGCATTTGGCGACCATCGGGGTGAGGGCCACTGACCGATAGCCATTCAGACCAGTCACTGTAGAGCTTTTTGGGACTGGGATGATGGTGGCAGTTTTCAGGCAGGCGGGAACTGTCTCCAGGCCAAGTGAGGTGTTAAAGATGTCTGCCAGCACATCGCAGAGCTGATCAGCACATTCTTTCAGCACTTTCCCTAGTATGTTGTCTGGGCCGGTTGCTTTGTTAAGGTTGATCTTCCTGAAAGTACTCCTTACTTCTGCTTTAGTCACGCTGAGATGCTCTTCATCCGGTGGTGAGGTGAGTCTGGTACTGGGCGGTCTGTTTGGGTCTTCAAAGCGTGCATAAAACTTGTTGAGGGCATCAGGCAGAGATGGGTCTTTGGAGCATTGTTCACTCCTGCCTTTATAATCTTTTATGCATTTAATACCCTTCCACATGCTCCGTGAGTCTTGTGAGGTGAACTGACGCTCGTGCCTCGGTGCATATGTGGCCTTGGCCCTCTTAATGCCAGTAACAAGAATTATTCTAGTCCTTCTGAGTTCCTCTGAGTTTCCAGACCTGAAGGCAGTGTTCCTGGCTGCCAGTAGGGTGCAAACCTCTGCATTCAGCCAAGGTTTTGTGTTGGGGCAGCATTTAACATATCTTGTGATGGAAACATTGTCAGAGCATTTGCTAATGTACCCCAGTACTGAGGATGTGCATTGGTCAAGATCAAGTAATCCTCCGTTTTCAGCAGCTTCTCTGAAAACCTACCAGTCTGTTCTTTCAAAACAATCTCTCAGTATGGGGCCACTGTCCTGGATCCAACATTTAACTTTCTTTTGTACCTGTCTGGAGCGTCTCAGAGGGGGCAGATGAGCAAGAGCCAGGAAGATTGAGATATGGTCAGATAATCCTAAGTGGGAGCGGGGTTTGGCTTTGTATGCATCTTTTACGTTTGTGTAAACACAGTCATGGGTTTTGGTTCCATGTGTTTATTCCATGTGGTTACATGTTGATTGAAGTTTCGAAGACAGTCCTTTAAATTCACGTGATTAAAGTCTCCAGCCACGATACAAAGAGCCTCCGAGTGCTCACTCTGCAGCGAGCTGATCAGATCATGCATTTCCTGCAGAGCGTCTGAATTAAGAGTTTAGTATTAATGTTTTTCTGACTAAATGTTTATCAATTTTTAAGGGTTTCTGCAACACTTTTAGGAAACATTTTAGTTTAGTGTCAAGCTAACCTAGAAACTATGTACAATTAGGTTTTATCAGGCACAGAGTTATGTGAGAAAATTAAGCTCGTTTTCTTCACATGACCTTGTAGCCCTCCTTGGTAAGAGATGTAACAGTCTAGTCAGATAAGCCTTTAGCCGTGCCTAGCACCACCTTTGAAAAACATGTTTTTGCCTGAAGTTGAGTGAAGCCACACACACACACATCAAGGTATAAATGAACAACGCTCAGATGAACATTTGAGAGTCTGCCGCGGGTCCTGATCAGATGTCCGGCTGCATTGATGTATCCCCCGCCAAACTGTGAGGCTCTCCTAGTTTGTGTCAAAAGGTGAGGGATAATGTATTTACATCAATGCCTTGAGTTTGTGCGTACTGTTATCTGTGGCAGATTTAAATGACACATTATTTCTAGTAGGAAAACAGTTTGTGTGTGCGTGTTGTTTTTCCTTTCCATTTGTCACAGTTTTCTTTAATAAATGGCACATCATTATTTTTAAAGTAGTCTGTGATTGTGATTTTTCCTAAACAATTGTTGCAGATCCTTCACTGACAAATGATTTAAAATAAACATTTGGGTTGATTTGAAATATCATAAAACTTTTTGGCGTCACTCGCAGGATTAAGATGAAGGACTGCACGCCGTTTAGGAAAAATAAAGGAAAAAGTGTGTTTTAAACTGTGGAGCTAGAAGTAGGTGAGATTCTTTTTTTCAGCAAAACTGTGTTCTTGTAAGCGGGTGAGATTCCCGTGTTGAGAGCTGATAGATAGTGTGTGATTCCCTGACAGCATTTTATGTCCTGTCGTTTCTGACCAGTGTTTTGGGGGACGCCTTAAAGCAGCTGATAGATTCTTTGAGTGCTGAAGAGAATCAGAAGATGCAAACTGGAATTGTTTATGTATAGCTTGTAGTACATGCAGCTTGAAGAGAAAAATAAGTATTTTGCCAGGGTGAAAAACCCTTGTTAGATCAGCAGTTTTGCCTGAGGGACAAAGGAGCGTCCTGATAAGTCAGGAGATTTATTTTGACAGCTTTATCAGTTGAAGTTAAAAAAGACTAGTGATTTATTTTTGACTTGTGCAAGAGTTGCAGTGAAGCTTATGTGTGTCTGTGCAGCCGCGTAGAAGAGAATTGTTGAATGCACAACTTGATAAGGAATAGAGCTTGTTAAGAAATTCCTGCAGGCCAGAAAGTTGGAAGTTGTCCAAAAGTTTGAAGTGTATTTGTTGGAAGACTTCAGAGGTGCATGTGCACACCTAAGGAAAATTAACAGAGTGAAGAAAGCATGAGGAAAGTGAGAAATATGCACATGTGTGTGTTAGGAGCGAAATGGAACAGGGTGTGAAGGATGAAAGTAGAGGAGAAATAGCAGATTATGGTTCTCAACATGTGGTTCGTGAGCCAGGAAAAGGACGGTCAAAATAATACACAGAAATCTACTCATGGTGTTTTGTTTTGTTTGGGAGAGCACCAATATAGTCAGAGTTTTTTTCCAGTTGAGCTGCTCACTGAAGAGTTGAAGTAAAGGTGTATTGTGCTGGTTTTGACTTGGGGAAACATAACGCAGGCCCTGAGAGATGTTTTTTATGCAACGTCTGCCCCATCTCCAAAACAGAGAGGAAACATCAGCTCTGAGAGGAGGTGGAGAGAGGAAAAAAGATCAGGTGGAGGAAAGGAGAAATATGTATGGAGCGTTTGGGACGAGGGAGATAGCAGGGTGTGTGCGGGGAGCTAAAAGCAGCCCCCGCTCCCTCTGTCCGGTTGTGTATGTGAGCCAGTGTTGTTTTTGACAGCCATTTTGATTTTAGTTTTAGTCTTAGTCTTTTAGACTAAAATACTTCTTAGTTTTAGTTAGTTTTGAACTGCCTTAACACTAAAAACTTTCTCACACATTACCAAACAACACAAAAGATTTTAACACTGGACTCTGTGTCATCAAATGGGTTATACACTAAACTCTCGGTCATGTGCTCATTCAGTTTGCACTACTTCTCATATTTCCAATAATGTTTGTATTACATCATTGCCTATAGTCATACTACTGTTTACAATCAAAAAAGGCGTTCAATACAGGATCAACTGGACTTTATTTGTTGCAGAAAACGTTTCGACTTCTGTCCAGAAGTCTTTTTCAATTCTGAATGAATGGAAGCTGTGAGAACGAGAAGTTTTATACAAGCCACGCACCAACATATGAAATTGGAAACTGAAATAACACCACAAAATACCTAACATGCCCATTCTATTTAAATTGACAAAACAACACATCACACCTGGGGGTTTGTAACACATACATGTAAATTGAAAGATCACACCTTAACAGTAGGAGGTTCCCTTGAGGTCTCTGGTAGAAGACACAAAACTGTATGTAAATTGACAAAAAACACCTCCCAAACAACAACAGAGGCTACTCAGAGAAACTTTGTTAGTCTAATTTACAGACAAGACATCCCTGCTCCCATCCAGTGTAAAACGTTTCGGAATCAAATCCAAAACTGAGTTATAAGTCTTAGAAAGTTGAAATCTCAGACCTCCTCCTCTGTTAAGAGAAGGTTTTTCTCTCTTAACATACAAAGCTTCCTTCACCCCCCTCTCAAACCATCTGTGCTCTCGGTCCAAAATTTGAACATTCTGGTCCTCAAATGAGTGACCCTTGTCCGTGAGGTGGAGGTGAACAGCTGAGTTTTGTCCAGAGGAGGTAGCTCTCCTATGTTGAGACATTCTTTTGTGGATAGGTTGCTTCGTTTCTCCGATGTAACGGTCTGAGCAGACTTCGCTGCACTGGACTGCATAAACCACACCACTCTGTTTGTGTGTGGGGGTTTGGTCTTTAGGGTGGACCAACCTCTGTCTGAGAGTCCTGCTAGGTTTGAAATGTACTGGGATGTTGTGTTTGTTGAAAATCCTTCTGAAATTCTCTGAGACTCCAGCAACATAAGGAATGACAATGTTTTTCCGTCTGTTAGACTTTTTCTGTTCATTATTGTGTTTAACAGATTTCCTTGCTGACTTGACAAAAGCCCAGTTGGGATATCCACATGTTTGCAGAGATTTTTTGATGTGTTTCTGTTCCTTTTCCTTCCCTTCTGTCCTTGTGGGGATGTGTTCTGCCCGATGCTGTAAAGTTCTGATGACAGAAAGTTTGTGCTCCAGTGGATGGTGAGAGTCGAACAGGAGATATTGGTCTGTGTGGGTTGGTTTTCTGTAAACTTCAATGTTGAGACTGTCATCTCCCTCCATATGCACCAAACAGTCCAAAAAAGGCAGCTTATTGTCGTTAGCATCCTCTCTGGTGAACTTGATGTTGTTATCAACAGAGTCAAGTCATTTCTATATTTAATGGTTTTCGTCCAGTTTTAATCGACAAAAACTTAAACATTTTAAGTCTAGTTTTAGTCTTAATTTTTTTTTATTATTTACAAATTAATTTGAGTACGGTAATTTGTTTTGCACTCCCAGAACAGAAGGAGAAATCCTTTTACCAGAAACTGTCAAATTAGTTTGAGGAATTTTAATCCCATTTTGTGTGTCAAAGAATGAGGAGCAAGAAACAGACTTGTTTATGTTGTCTCCTGGAATGCTGAAATTTCCTAGGAGCCTTGCAATGCAAAATCATCTAGGTGCCCAGCATTATTATGGAGATGTTCTACTGCTTCTTCTGGCCCCTGATTGGTTAGCCACTGATAAGCCTTGGTTGCCTTCAGATATTTATGCCCCATGGCTGTCTCCTGAATATCTGATGTTTTGTGGCTTTGTGTGTGCATGACTCTTTGTTAAGTTAACTCAGTTAGAAAAGTTTAGACTAGTTAGAAGAATGTGTCTCTGTGTCCGTTTGTTCTATGGATTTATGTGTAGTTGATCTGTAGTGGATTATCACTATGTGTGTGCTACATATAACGTATATATTTAGTTATGTTTGTGAGTTTGTGTAAGTTACACTTTGTGCAACTGCTCATCCTCCAGGGATTTCTACCTGCAGTGGTGGGCATATGAACGTTAGATAGCGCTAAAGCGCTAATCCGCTTACAGTGGACCTAAACATTTTGTCAGTGTTTTTGTGGATTGACTAACTTTTATAATTCATAAGCGGATTTGTGCTATTTTTATTTAAAATGCAGTACCGCTAATAACTAATTATCAGTAAAAACCAATAAACTTATTTACAAGCTCTTATGCTGCTTGTTTTACCTTTTTCCCCACCGTAAAGAACAGAGAGGAGGGAGGGTGTGAGGGGGAGCAGAGGGGAGAACAGACTCGGATCTACCATGTAGGTAAATGATGCCATTGCCTGGGGATCCCATCAGCATGGGGCCCCGGCCGCGTCCCGGCCAGTCACCTACATCCCTAACATTGATCCTGCTTGTTAATGTACATTTAACATAAAAATAATTATAGTTACGATGAAAACGATCATTAAATACGCAATAAAAAAACGGTCGATTTCTTTATCCCCCTACTAAAAATGGACTATTCCATCTTGACATCTTCCGGGTCAGAGGTGAACTCAGGGGCTAATTCTGTGGCTAGCTGTTTGTGCTGGTTACTTGGATAAATCCGCAGAGAACCCCGCTGTTTCAAGCCAAATTAACGTGGCCGGAGGATTTTATTGTGTGTTTTGTGTCGACCATTCGACGGTGAGTCGTTAGTTTTATGTATTTTAGTTACTTTTCATTAAATCTGTTGACTACCTATAGACGCTAACTCTGTGTCCAGCTGGTTGGTTGTGCTGGGTTACTAATGGATAAATCCGCAGAGAACCCCGCTGTTTCAAGCCAAATTAACGTGGCCGGAGGATTTTATTGTGTGTTTTGTGTCGACCATTCGACGGTGAGTCGTTAGTTTTATGTATTTGGGTTACTTTTATGTATAAATGCGGTGGCGACACACCCGTGTATTTGAGATTTAAAAGTGGTTTTAGGGATTAAAAGATCATTCTATTTTTTGTTAATTTCGTGGCCGAATAGAATATATGTACGTAAAGTATTAAATAAATCCTTTGATTTTTGTAATTTCATCCTTTTAGGATCATTTTTGTTACTTTTCAGTTGGCAGTGTAGTGCAAATATTGATAACGCTGCCGGCTATATATAAATATATATATATATATATATATATATAATATATATATATATATATATATATATATATATATATATATATATATATATATATATATATAATATATATATATATATATATATATATATATATATAAATATATAAATAGCGGATTAGATTAGCTTCCCCTAATTTTCATAAGACATTTGTGCTTTTGAAATTGTGGACCTAAAAAAATTAATAAGCGTTTTAGAAATTGTGAAACTAATTTTTTAATTAGC
>JBBPBX010011511.1:0-29532 GCA_038048925.1 Garcialebias charrua | reverse complement strand
TGCAATTAGGTTTTATCAGGCACAACGTTATGTGAGAAAACTAAGCTCGTTTTCTTCACATGACCTTGTAGCCCTCCTTGGTAAGAGATGTAACAGTCTAGTCAGATAAGCCTTTAGCCGTGCCTAGCACCACCTTTGAAAACATGTTTTTGCCTGAAGTTGAGTGAAGCCACACACACACCTCAAGGTATAAATGAACAACGCTCAGATGAACATTTGAGAGTCTGCCGCGGGTCCTGATCAGATGTCCGGCTGCATTGATGTATCCCTCGCCAAACTGTGAGGCTCTCCCAGTTTGTGTCAAAAAGGTGAGGGATAATGTATTTTACATCAATGCCTTGAGTTTGTATGTACTGTTAACTGTGGCGGATTTAAATTTGATTTGATTTGATGTTTATTCATTCATTTTAAAAGAACAATACAAGACAGTTTCATCAGATACAAGATTACAAGTAGGATAAAATGAAGGGAGCAGAAAGAAGATGAAATCTTATTATATCTGCCCCTATTTCACAGTTTGTTCAACCAATGATAACTTTCAAGCAACATCACAGAATGAATAGTTCTACCTATTTTCCTAACTGTAATACACAAACTACATCACAAAATGAATAATTCTACTTAATTTTCCTAACTGAAATACATAAACTACTGTAGATCACAAAATGAATAATTCTACTTAATATTTCTAACTGTAATACACAAACTACATCACCCATAATTCTAATTAATTTTCTAATTCTAATTTTTTTATTTATTTTTTTATTTTATTTTATTTTTTTATAATTTTATTTAATTTTCCTATTTTTTTTTTTTAATTAATTTTCCTAACTGTAATACACAAACTAGATCATAAAATGAATAATTCTACTTAATTCTACTTAATTTTTCTAATTGAAATACACAAACTAAAAGATGGCACAACATCAAGATGTTCACAAAATGAATAATTCTACTTAATTTTCCTAATTGTAATACACAAATTCATCACAAAAATGAATAATTCTACTTAATTTTTCTAACTGTAATACACAAACTGCTTCATAAAATGAATAACTCTACTTAATTTTTCTAACTGTAATACACAAACGTACCGTACATCATAAGTACAACATAATTGTAATACACAAACACGCAAGATTACATCATATATAGTTTTTGAGCAAGTCCTTTTTGACCTTTTTCTTAAATGTATACATTGATTTTTCATTTTTAACATCACTCTCCAGAGCATTCCACAATCGAATTCCCTGAATTGAGGTAGACCGTCCTTTTAAGCTGGTTCTGAATTGTGGTTTGATGAATATCTCTGTCCCTTTGAGATTGTAATAACTTTGTCTTTTTATAAAATTTCTTTGGATATTTAAAGGTAATGTGTTATTATGAGCCCTATACATAATTGATAAAATACTATATTCTACCAATTCCTGGAATTTCAATAAGTTTAGTTGAATAAACAAGGTGTTTGAAGGGTGAGTGAAATGTTTTCTGGTGATTACTCTTACAGCTCTCTTTTGTAAAATAAAAACAGGCTTTGTAATAGTTTTGCATGCTTTTCCCCAAACCTCAATACAATAGATTAAATGTGGAGCAATGATTGTGTTATACAACATATGTAAAGCTTTATCAATTAAAAAATCCCTGACTTTATACAGTACTGCAATTGCTCTAGCTAGTTTTTTTTTAATAGAATTTACATGATGTTTCCATGTCAGTTTGTCATCAATGATAACACCCAGAAACTTCACTTCACTCACTTTACAGATCACAACATCTTCAATTTCAAATGGATCGTCATCAACAATTCCCTTTTTGTTACTGAAAATCATGTAGTTAGTTTTATCTAAATTCAAAGATAATTTGTTTAATTTAAACCAAGTTTGTATTTTTATAAATTCTGTTTTCATCATATCCAAAATCTGTTTTATGTCATTACCCGAACTGAAAAAAGTGGTGTCATCGGCAAAAAGAACACATTTAAGTAGTGCTGACACATTTACCAAGTCATTCACATACAAAATAAACAACTTTGGTCCAAGCACAGAACCCTGAGGAACTCCACAAGTGATATCACGGAGGTCAGATTTAACATCATTAATTTGCACGAACTGTTTCCTGTCCTTCAAATAGCTAGATACCCACTGTAATGCTGGTCCTCTAATACCATATTTATTTAGTTTTTCAAGGAGAATGGTGTGGTCAATGGTATCAAATGCTTTTTTTAGATCAACAAAAACACTAACACAGTACTGTTTATGATCGACAGCATTAGTTATTTGTTCCATTAAATCCATGAGAGCCATTGACGTAGAGTTTTTTTCTCTAAACCCATATTGACTGCTACTTAAAATGTTTTGTTTATCAATAAATTGATCCAATCTGGACACAAATAGTTTTTCTAGAATCTTTGAGAACTGTGGTAATAAGGATATTGGCCTATAATTATTGAATACACATTTATCACCATTTTTAAAAAGAGGAATTACCTTTGCTACTTTCATGTTATCTGGAAATATTCCTGTTGAAAAAGATAAATTGCATATATATGTAAACGGTTCAATAACATAACTTATTATTTCCTTTACGAACATCATATCCATGTCCACCCAGTCTTTTGATCTCTTGTCTGAGAGATTTTTTACCATTTTCATAATTTCCTCTTTGTTAGTTCCACTAAGAAAAATACTGTTTGTGCAACTTTTAATTGAATGACACACCTTATTATCTACTTTTGGTATTTTAGCTGCAAGGCTTGATCCAATATTTACAAAATATTGATTAAATTCATTTACGATATTATTCTCATCATGTATTTCTTTGTCATCTTTCACAAAATATTTTGCAATGTTTGTTTTTGCTTTATGACTTTTTAGAACATCATTTATTACTCGCCATGTTGTTTTAGTGTCACCATTGCTCTTGTTTAATAAATCACTATAGTATTCTTTCTTGCATCTTCTTATAATCATTACCAATTTATTTTTATATTTTTTATATTTTTTAAATGACACATTATTTCTAGCAGGAAAACAGTTTGCGTGTGTATTGTTGTTTTTCCTTTCTATTTGTCACAGTTTTCTTTAATAAATGACTCATCATTATTTTTAAAGTAGTCTGTGATTGTGGTTTTTCCTAAACAATTGTTGCCAATCCTTCACGAGCCTGACAAATGCTTTAAAATAAACATTTGGGTTGATTTGAAATATCATAAAACAGCATCATTTGCGTTAACGTCAGGGAAGATGTAAACAACGGTGATAAGAGTCACTGAAAACTCACGGGGGAGGCAATGGGGCCAACACTTCACTGTGATCTGCTCCAAAGACATGGAGCAAGAACTCTTTACAACAGTACAGTTTGTGCTAAGGCTGCACGATTAATCGCATTTGCGATTATCTCGCGATATGTTAAAACGCAATTCACTAATTGCACGGGCTACGATTTGACTGGTCACGTGACTTGGGAGTGAGCCGACTGGCTCTGAATGGAGCAAAACAGAGTAGAGCAGGGAGGAGGAGACCGTGCGCTCCAACACAGTTGCTTCAGGCTCGACATAAGTCATAAAAGTTATAAATTCAGGTAAGTTAGCCCATGTAAACGTGTATCTGAGCTTAGAGGCTGAAACACTGAGACCGCGGGAGATAAACAGAGCGCGAGCTGGTCATGTGACCGGGTCTGTTTTGACGGTGCCCGATTAGCAGCTAGCTCAACAAGCTAACGTTCTGCGTGAAAAAGCGCATTAACTATCTGATTTAAAAGAAAAACAGTTGTGTCATTAGTGATATGAATTAATACAGACCCAGTAAAAATAATCGCATTTTAAATCGCAATCGCAATTTATAGAAAAAAATTGCGATTAGATTTTTTTCCTAAATCGTTCAGCCCTAGTTTGTGCACCAACTTTTACTCACATAAATGCACATCCCGCCTCCTCGTGATTTTCCCCGTTAGTTCGTTGCAGCGGTCTGCTCTAAAAAAGAGTCTGTCATCCAGCTGGAAAACTGAATCCGACGTTTCCTTTGTAATCCACTTTCTCCGTTAGGCAAAGCACCGCACACTTGATCATCTCTTCTGAGACGCCCGCTCTCAGTGGTCCGAGATGGTGTAGAGGTAGGGTAGCCAGCTCAGGACCAGAAGGGTTAAGTGGGGGCGGGGTTTGGCTTTGTATGTATCATTTAAGTTTGCGTAAACACGTTCCAGGGTGTTGTTTCCATGTGTTGCTATGGTTAAATGTTGATTGAAGTTTGAAAGACAGTCCTTTAAATTCATGTGATTAAAGTCTCCAGCCACGATGCAAAGAGCCTCCGAGTGCTCACTCTGCAGCGAGCCGATCCCCGATCACTGCATACCTTTTTGTGTCCCTGGGCAAGACACTTAACCCCGAGTTGCTCCCAGTAGGACTGGCAGCACCTTGCATGGCAGGCTACCGCTACCGTTGTATGAATGTGTGTATGAATGAGTGGATGGCTGGTACTTTGAAGCGCTTTGGGGCCATTCATAGGGGGCTGGAAAGCGCTATATAAGTAAGCTCCATTTACCATTTGCCCACTCTCAGACGAAGTAAATCCATCTTGTTGTCCAGCGAGCTGACATTTGACAGAAAGAGAGACAGCATCGGGAGTTTTCCGGCTCTAGTGTTAGCTCGCAGCCTCACCATAACCCCCGCCCGGCATCCCCTCCTCTTGAGCCAGGAACAGCGCTTCCTCTTCTGCCCACTGGAATGCCTCAGTTGCAGCTTCCAGGTAGATGACTTAAAGAGCGGCATTCTGCCAAGCATAGTTTATAGTTCGTTGCTGATTTCAGTTATATCTCATGGCAAATCTGCTCCAATTCTCATCAGTTCAGTTCAGCTATAGTTCACACACATAAATCATGCAGAGTCAGGTACAGAGTCAATATCAAAATGAGTAAAAGCTGGGAATGTACCGGGAGCCCGTTAAGCAGCAACTGCTCTGAGCGTGGTCATCTTGCAATCTAAGCTTCTTTCAGTTTTTTAGCTACATTTTAGTTGCTGTTAGGGTTTTTTCCTCCCTGTTTCAGCTTTTTTCAGATAATTTCCACTTCTTTGTGCTAATTTCTGCTTCTTTCAGCCTAATTAGGCAAACATGGGCTTAACATAAATGGGCGGCTGTGGCTGAGTGATTAGAGCAGTTCTCCTCCAATGCAAGAGTTGGTGATTCTATTCCACCAGCAGTTCCATGCCAAAAGTCTGGGTTCTCGAGTCCCTGGGCAAGACAACAAACCCCTCATTACCTCTAAAGTGTGTTCCATCGGTGTATGAATGTGATAAAGCATGGATTATTCTCTGTATTCATTCATTCAACATTTATTTAAACAGATAAATAACATTGAGCCTCGAAGACTCATTTACAAGTAAGATCTGTTTGGACAGACAATAAAAGTGGTGAAAAATGACAGGGTTTGGAGAAAAACAAAATTCCTAACACATTTTTGACCTCTGCTTGAAGGTCAAAAATGTGGTAATGAAAATAAATCTTGCACACAAGCACATAATAACGCCGACATTATGCAGAGGGTGGGGGAGGGGGACTCAAAGGCGGTGAGCAGCCAGCTCGCAGAGGCACTGCAGAGTTCAGATAAAATCACTCAGTTCATATACAGTAGTTCCCTCTGGAGAGATCTGTGCACACTCGGGGGGGCTGCCGAGGACGGCCAGAGATTAATCCAGAGTCCTGAAATGATGACACAATGTTTATTCAGCTGGGCTCCTCCGAAAAGTCCATGGAATTCCTCTGTAGAAGGTTTGGGAAGAGGGAGAGCGTTAGGTTTACAAACTTTTTCAGGCCTGTTGAGATAAGACGGCCTGTCAAGGCCAGTCAGGGTGCTGAATTTCAGATAAATACAATTGTTTTGGGGACAGGCAGAACTATAATGTCATCTACCTTCAATCTGTGTCGGTCCACTCGCTTCCGAAATGTCCAAATTAAAATGACCATAGCAATGGAAAGTGACTGAGAATAATCCCCAAGATCTGATCCATTCTACCAAAGGTCTGGGTTCTCGAGACATGAACCAAGCCATCATGTAAGGCAGGCATCCTGACCAGGTTCAGATTTGCTGCCGACGACTTCCTTGTTTGTTGGTAGAACCAGCCAAATCCAAAAAGCAAGAACCAGTTATCATAAATCCAATTAAATATGCATCCTCAAGATTCACAGATGACAGCAGAGATAGACACGTCATCAAGTCTTCCAAGTTGATGAGCTATCCAGCTGTCTGCATGCCAACAGGGCAAATCGGCTCACCTACAGCCTGTCTTCTCTTCAAAGAAATGTTATCAGTTGTGTTGAGGGACCAACTGACCAAATAGAAATCCATAGTTATGATTCTGAAGATTTTGTAGAAGAGAGGCTCTCAAACAGTTTCACAGACAAGATAGAGCAAAAGCAAAGTGGAGACGGAGAGGAGACGTCCGCCCTTGAGAAGAGCAAGTGTTGAATGATATATAGATATCTATACATCTATATACTGTATAGATATATAGTAGGGGTGTAACGGTACGCTAAAATCACATTTCGGTTCGGTTCAACTACAAGGAGGGCTCGGTTCGGTTTATTTTCGGTACAAAAAAAAAAAAGGACAAAATAAAGACTTACAAAATGTTTATTTTGAAAATATGCCAAAAATACGTTTGTACTGTACAGTATTGTACCGGTAGTAATAAATAAAAGTGACCCATTTGGATGATATTTTAAATAAACAGCACTCTACAATAAAACTATTTTAACAATAATAAAAATCTTAATAAATACAATAACAGTCAGAACAATAAGCAGCAACAGACTGTTTACAATCTAACTAATCAAGTTTTTGTCCAGTAGCATCAGTGTGGCTGTATTTGTCCTCATTACTGTACTCACAACCTCTTCTTGGTGGGACAGGTGCTGGAAAAGTTCAGAGTTCAGTTCAGTCATCACACACTTCTTAGCTGCAGGTGATCTCTGGTGGATGTCTGTCCCAGACTGGAAATAAAACACAATAAAAAAAAAGTTAATAAGATTATGATTTTGAATAAAAAAGATTATTTAGATAATTTTGATTTGATTTGATGTTTATTCATTCATTTTAAAAGAACAATACAAAACAGTTTCATCAGATACAAGAATACAAGTAGGATAAAATGAAAGGAGCAGAAAGAAGATGAAATTTTATTATATCTGCCCCTTATTTCACAGTTTGTTCAAACAATGATAACCTTCAAACTACATCACAAAATGAATAACTCTACTTAATTTTTCTAACTGTAATACACAAACACACTAAGCTACATCATATATAGTTTTTGAGCAAGTCCTTTTTGACCTTTTTCTTAAATGTATACATTGATTTTGCATTTTTAACATCACTGTCTCCAGAACATTCCACAGATAATAATAATAAAAGAACAATACATTACCTATTCTTGAACGGTTGAATCTCTCACTCATCATTAGGGCAGGGCTTTGCTCCAGGGCTTGTTGACATCAGTTTTTGTTTTTTCATAAAGTTCTGAACTTTTTGAGTGATGGATGTTCATAGCGAGGATCAATAACTTTAAAGCCTGCGCATAATAACAACATTCAGACTTACATTCAGATATTTAAAAACTCACAGTTTGTGTTATTGCTCTGGACTGATATGATTTACCCGATAAAAGTAGTTTAAATGCAGCTGTTAGCATTGTTGCAAGCTGCTCGTTCACATTCCGATGACGTAGTTTCAAGCGCGTTCACGTGAGACGTGCTGTCTGCTGCAGAGCCCGTCTCTTCATGAATCAACAGTCCACACACACAGCACTGAATGTGCGCGCCGCTCGTCTTTTAACAAGAAACGTTCCCCAAACAGGAGACCGTAGTGAGAAGCTAACGGCTAAAGGCTGCGCGAGCTGCGCGTGCTTCGCGATAATAGCTCCGTGCTGAAACGCGCCCAGGAAATTTTGTTCCGCGGCGCATATATTAACGTTCAATGAGTGAAAAAATAACCGAAACGGTATGCAGGTGGACCGAACCGAACGTGCTGTACCGAAACGGTTCGGTACACCCACTAGTACCGTTACATGCCTAATATATAGATCTAGTAGAGTGACATATGAATGGTTAAATGAGGGCACAGATTGTAGTGTAAAGTATTCTGAGTATCTTGATAAGACAGAAAAGTGCTATCCACCTTATTCCTAGCCCCCATGATGCCTTCCGCGAATTATGGGTACGACTTCCACCGGAAGTCAGAACCGGCACTTTTTTTACACGCTAGCAATGCGCTAACCGGTTTTCGTCAGAGGTTTTAGGTCATAAAATATGTGGGAACACGAACGATCACAACTCAAATGTGGAGATATTGTTTTACCACTACCTACAGCTGTTGAGGGGTGGGAGGACGACTTGAAGAAGTTGCCGAAAATAACGTACAGCAATCTGAAAAGTTCTGAAGCTTATTAGTATCTTCACAGTACAGTAACAAGGTTGGTCCTGTTATGTTAAGAGAGCTGGGAAACATTCTTATTTACCTTAAGGCAAACATAGAGTCCAGTCAAAGCATCTCCAGGTCCAGCTAACAATGATGTGTCTTGGACTTTTGAGTTGCAAGATGTTTATCTGGACACCAACCGAGCACCTGGAGCTTGACATTTCTTTTGACAAAGACTTTACTGATTCACAAATGAAGCACCTTGAGAACTTTTAATAAAATACAGTAATTGAAAACAAATAATGAAATAGACAGGAAACGATCTTTAAAAACTTGATAATGAAAAAAGTGACATTTACAGTAGATAGAAACAGTAGTTTATTGCAAAGAAAATTCATCTTTGCCCAAAATACCTGGATGTCTAAAAAATACAGTAAACGTAAACAAATAATGAAATAGACTGGAAACGATCTTTAAAATCATGATAATGAAAAAAGTGACAATTAGATAGAAACAGTAGTTTAATCCAAAATTAACTGATATAGTGCCACAAAAAACTAACCTTGTAAGAAGGTTAACAATTAACTATTGTACATAACAAATGAATCATTTTAGCAAATACTTTCCTAATGTAATATAGTTAACATTGCATCCTTTAAAAAACATGTTAAGAGTTGTGTCACGTTTACAGCAAGTACCGTACACCAGTACGGAAATGGCTATAGTCAATACCTATTTCCAAAAGAGGGAGGAACATAGAGTGACCTATAAAAGTGGAGGAAGGAGTACGCAGGTTGACTACATTCTGTGTAGAAGAGGAAACCTGAGGGAGATTGGAGACTGTAAGGTTGTGGCAGGGGAGAGCGTGGCCAGACAGCATCGGATGGTTGTGTGTAGAATGACTGTTGTTGCGAAGAAGAGAAAAAGAGTAAAATCAGAGAAGAAGACCAAATGGTGGAAGCTAAAGAAGGAAGAATGTTGTGAGAAATTCAGAGACGAGCTGTTAAAGGCTCTGGGTGGTAAGAAAGAGCTTCCAAGTGACTGGGCTACTACAGCAACAGTAATTAGAGAGACAGGTAGGAAGGTACTTGGTGTGTCATCTGGACAGAGAATGGATGATAAGGAAACCTGGTGGTGGAATAGTGAAGTGCAGGACGCCATTCAAAGAAAGAGATTAGCCAAGAAGAAATATGACAGTGAGAGGACTGAAGAGAGGAGACAGGAATATAAGGAGATGGGACGTAGAGCAAAGAAGGAAGTAGCTAAGGCAAAGCAGAGGGCGTACAACGAGTTGTATGGGAGACTGGACACCAAAGAGGGCGAGAAGGACTTGTACCGATTGGCAAGACAGAGGGATCAGGCTGGAAAGGATGTGCAGCAGGTTAGGCTTATTAAAGATGGGAATGGGAATGTTCTAACAAGTGAGGAGAGTGTGATGGGTAGATGGAAGGATTACTTTGAGGAGCTAATGAATGAAGAGAATGAAAGAGAAAGAAGAGTGGAGGTCATACAGACTGTGGACATGGAAGTGGGAAAGATTAGTGAGGTTGAAGTCCGGAAAGCTCTGAAAAGAATGAAGAAGGGGAAGGCAGTAGGACCTGATGACATACCAGTGGAGGTTTGGAAATGTCTTGGAGAGATGGCAGTGAGGTTTTTGACTCAAATATTTAATGGAATATTTGAGGGTGAGAAAATGCCTGAAGAATGGAGAAGAAGTGTGCTGGTTCCCATTTTTAAGAACAAGGGTGATGTACAGAGTTGTAGCAACTACAGGGGAATTAAGTTGATGAGTCACACAATGAAGATCTGGGAGAGAATTGTGGAAGGAAGGCTTAGACAAGAGGTGACTATCTGTGAGCAGCAGTATGGTTTCATGCCAAGAAAGAGCACCACAGATGCCATCTTTGCTTTGAGGATGTTGATAGAGAAGTACAGAGAGGGTCAGAAAGAACTCCATTGTGTGTTTGTGGATTTAGAAAAAGCATATGACAGGGTGCCAAGAGAGGAGGTGTGGTATTGCATGAGGAAATCTGGAGTGGCAGAAAAGTATGTTAGACTGGTACAGGACATGTATGAAGACAGCAGGACAGTGGTGAGATGTGCTGTAGGAGTGACAGATAGCTTCAAGGTGGAGGTGGGATTGCATCAAGGATCGGCTCTGAGCCCCTTCTTGTTTGCTCTGGTGATGGACCGACTAACAGATGAGGTCAGGCAGGAATCCCCATGGACTATGATGTTTGCAGATGACATTGTGATCTGTGGTGAGAACAGGGAACAGGTGGAAGAGAACTTGGAGAGGTGGAGGTATTCACTTGAAAGAAGAGGAATGAAAGTCAGCCGTAGTAAGACAGAGTACATGTGTGTGAATGAGAGGGAGGCCAGTGGAACAGTGAGGCTACAAGGAGCAGAGGTCACAAAGGTGCAGGACTTCAAGTACTTGGGGTCCACTGTCCAGGAAAATGGGGAATGTGGTAAAGAGGTGAAGAAGAGAGTCCAGGCAGGATGGAGTGGATGGAGAAAAGTTTCAGGAGTGATTTGTGACAAAAAGGTGTCAGCAAAGGTCAAAGGAAAAGTTTACAAGACAGTGGTGAGACCAGCTATGTTGTATGGTCTGGAGACAGTGTCATTGACAAAAAGACAGGAGAAAGAACTGGAAGTAGCAGAAATGAAGATGCTGAGGTTCTCCTTAGGAGTGACAAGGATGGATAAGATCAGGAATGAGATCATCAGAGGTACAGCACATGTTGAACAACTGGGAGATAAAGTTAGGGAGGCCAGACTGAGATGGTTTGGACATGTCCAGAGGAGGGACAGTGGGTATATTGGTAGAAGGATGTTAGAAATGCAGCTGCCAGGAAAAAGACACAGAGGAAGGCCAAAGAGGAGATATATGGATGCAGTTAGAGAGGACATGAAGGTAGTTGGAGTGAGGACAGAGGATGCAGAGGACAGAGTGAGGTGGAGGAGGATGACTCGCTGTGGCGACCCCTGAAAAGGGAAAAGCCGAAAGAAGAAGAAGAAGAAGACCGTACACCAGTACTGTACATATTTGAGAATTTTTTTTACATTTAATGTCTTCTCACTTCTCACATGAAATAAGCTGGCATCCTTTGTGTGTGAATGCTGGAATGATTAAATTGACACACCACACTCTTGCAGCAGGCCCCTCACTTTGAAACCACGATCACCCATCACCTCATCTCCAGCACGCAGATAGTCCAGAAACTAGGGCTGGACGATATGGCCAAAATTTTTATCACGATATAGTTTTTAATTTCGGTCGATAACGATATAATTTGATATCGATATAAACAATATAAAAGCCTAAAAAAAACTATAAACTATACAAATAAATTAATGTTCTCCTTGTATTTGTATTTAGCCTCCAAAAAGATGGAAATCACCATCAAATAAACATAAACTTCTCAACCCAATAATTCTCAGTCGGGTCATCTGGACACTTTCTTTTTTATAGAAACGTTTCACCCTCCATCCTCCATCCAATTTCTATAAAAAGAAACTGTCCAGATGACCCGACTGAGAATTATTGGATTTGGTACGTGGATTATTGAGCATGAACTTTCTTGCCATAAAATTCTCAACTGTGTCAATATTAATAGTTTTAACTTTAAACATCTTTAAAATTTACAGCATTGAAATTCATAGTTAATTAAATAAAACTTTTGGGTGTTGTTATTTATAAGAAGCTGACATAGAAATCTCATGGAAATTACTTAAGAATAAAAATAACAAAATCAATTGCATTACTGTATAAAGTAAAATAGTTTTTGAATGACAAAGTTTTGAATATATTGAATAATGTAATGATTGTTATTTAATCTGTTGTATTGAAGTTTGGGGAAAAGCATGTAAAACTATTACAAACCCTGTTTTTTTTTTGTTTTTAAAGAGCTATAAGAATTATTAGTAGGAAGTGCTATGGTCACCCAACAAATATTTCATCAGTTTAAATTATTAAAATTTTATGATTTGGTTGAACATAGTATTTTACAAGTCATGTATAAAACTGAAAAAAAAATTACCCCCCAAATATTCAATTAAAATTTGTTTAAAGTTATTAAACCCTGAAGGGAATGTAAATGTTTGTAAAACCTCCATTTAGGACTAGTTTGAAGGAGCTGAGTTGTAAATCAGGAAACAGGATTGTGTTGACTTGATATCACCATAAACATTTCTAAAACTATTTATATGTTTTAAAATATGATTAAATCAAAGTTGTTGGGAAGGTGTGGTGCAGGTGAAGTGAAGGTTGTTGTTTGTTTGTAGTTATTTTGTATTTTTTAAACAAGGGGCAGATATTAAAACACTATTTTCGTCTTTCTGCACATTTTCATTCAGTGTTTTTTTTTTCTTCTGATGAATTTGTTTTATTTTGAATTTAAAAAACATGCAGCGCTGCTGAGTTTCAGGGAAACGTTGGCTCAAACTTTATTGTTCTTCATCTTCTGACTCTCATCATATTCTATCGAGTGGAAACTCTTCAGATTAAAAAAGTTAGAATAGATGTTCCCACCGCTAGTTAGAACGACTTTGTCACGTTTTGCAAAATAAGGAAACCGAGTAAGACTCGCTGCAGATGAGACCTGCAGTTTAACAAAACCGAACTACGTCCACACCGACGAATTAGTCTTTCCTCTCATCCTCTCATCAGTGATGTCGTCTGCTTTCTCTTCGCTTGTGAAACTTTCATTCTGACAGTCATGAGCACTCGTTTGACTCGTTTTGAAGCGAAAACTTTTGAAGCGAAAACTTAACGCGCTTTGGAGACTAGCTTAGCTTTTAGCCTGCTACCGCTAACGCCTGCTGCAGAACTGAACGCTTGGCTGAGCGAAGACATTCAGCTGAGCAACGCATCCCCCAATTGTCAATACGACCCTCCTCCCAATTGATGTGAGGGTTATGTAACCTGAGCCATGGATAACCCAAAATGATGGGCAGTCTCTGTTTCTCGACAATAAGAAAATCACCCAATTCTTGGTGGTTACCAGATACCACAAACCTAAATTTTATTATCTTGTGTGAAATGGTTGAAACGGTTTGACCAGTGAGAGCAGAAACAGAGATGTCCTGGTCCAATTTTAGAGACTGGATCTGGAGTTCGTCCACCAAGCTCTGGCTGATCAAATTTTGTTCGGCACCCGAGTCGACCAGGGCCTGAACAGGGAAAGTCACAGTGTTAATACAAAGAGTGACGGGCAGTTTCAAACAATTTACAGGAGTATCAGAAATAGTACCCACCAGCATCTCCTTTTTAACTGGTGGGCTCAATCTTTTACCCGCAGAGAACAGGCGGATAAAGTGTGTCCCTTCCTTCCACAATATAGACAGGCTTTGTTTTGTAGGCGTCTCTGTCGCTCCTCCGGTGTCAGCCGAGTGTGTCCGATCTGCATCGGCTCGGGTTCGGAAAATGACGTCATGGGAACCGGTGGAGTCCTTCCGGATGACAGTTGTTGATGGGAGTTGTAGTTCTCCTCCATCTGACGTTCTCGAGCTCTGTTATCAACTCTAATAGCCAAGGCAATAGTTCCATCTAGGTCAGCAGGTAATTCACTAGTGAACAGTTGATCTTTAATGTTGCTATTGAGCGAATTCAGAAAGGAACTACGTGTAAGGCTAGAGTTACAGAGTCTGTTCCCTGACTACTACCTGGTTGAGGTGGTTCCTCCCCAGTGGTTCCTCCCCAGTCGTGCCAGAGGGGTCAGTTTGGCTGGGACAAACTATCATGGTGGCGTTTGTACGACCCCGAAGTGGCAGACCCAGAAGGAATACACAACAACCAGGAATACAAAACAAGTGTTCTTTATTTACAGGTGAAGGTGGAAGCCTGGAGCTGCAAGAGAACGGAGTAGAGGTGAGTATCCAATCTTGGAGGCTTGATGTTTGAATCTCGAAGTAATCAGAATTGTCTTACTTGTTGTCTTAGATGGATGAATCAAAGAAGAGTGGTCCTGGTTCTTGGCGTGGTGTTGAAAATAGGTGAGGAGCGGTGGAGAGAGAGGAACAGGTAGACCCAGCCTTTTGTTGAGTAGCTGATGAGACTGGACTCTTGATGATTTCTGCAGGTGCACCCAAGAGTGCTGGAGGAAGACCGTGGAAGGACTTCAGAGGAGCAGGACATGGAGGTCCCAAAGGCAGAAGTTGTCCCAGCACTGAAGAGGTGTCCAGCTGCTGCTTAAGTAGCACCAGAACCAGTCCTCATCAGGCAGCAACAGGTGGGTCTCATCAGGACAATTAGAAGTGTGCTGTGGAGAGAGTGGGAGAGACAAACACAGGGAGAAAACCAGGAACCCTACAATTTCAGCCTTTTTTGTTTCTAATTTCATAATTCTTGTGCTCATTCCTGTTTATTTAAGCCCAATTCAGCAAATATGTGTCATTTCTGCTTTCTTCTGCTAATTTAGGCTTGTTCTTTCTTTTCAGATAAAATTCAGAATGTTTTAAGCTAATTTCAGTTGTTTTTCAGCAAGTTCTTCAGCAATAAGCATTCACACTGCATTTTCATAGGAAATGCAATTTCTCTATATTTTAGTAAAATATGTCATGATGCAATGAATAAATTTTAATGAAGCTCAACGTATACCTAGACGTAGAAAACAGCTATAACTAAATCAATTTTATAGATACTGCGGTAATAACCAAAAATCATGCTTAACATGAGTTCTGAGCACTGTATGCCTTGCAAGGACTCACAGTGTTGTAATAAATTGCGTAAAATTTAGATCACAAGGTTTGATCAAAAAATGGATAGTTCCATCCTCTCAGTATAAAATAATTAATTCTTAAAAGAATGAAAGTTGGCGGGTGATGTGCATTATTTTAAGGTCTTTAATTTTGGAATGTGTGCTCTTGCTGCTCAACTTGCCCTATACAGTACAATCAGAAAGGCAGGCCAGCAGTTTGGGTGCCCTACAATAGAGCAAGCAGGCCTTTTTTTGTTTGTTTCTTCTTCTTTCCCCTCTACGTTCATCTCTTTGATATCGCTCGGCCCATTTACTCAGCCACCCTTCCCATCAATCCACCCTTGGCCCCCATTAGCAAATGCAATGCTGTGAGTTATGGAATGGCTTTACAGTGTGCTGAAACAGCTGAGGTCATGAATACAGACAGAGTGCATAAAGCCTTGTGTGCTGAATGTCAATGAGATGGTCTTTCTTTGGCCGGAAGCTTAACAAGAGAGATATATGTCTAATCATTCCTGCCACTTCTTATGAGACACCAGAAAAAGGTAGAAATCCTGAATCAGCCATGGGTGCATTTGTATGTGGAAGAGGAGACAACATTAACAATTTACTAAAGGTCAGAGTTCCCGCTTGGGGAGTGAAGGTCCTGGATTTTCTTAAACATAAACCATTTTTGACAACTACCGGTACCCCTGTTCATGCACGTCTTTTTCTCCCATTTTTCTCCCGTAGTGAGGAAACACCAGTTGTATGTGGGTTCAACAAAGATTCGACTGAGAAAAGGTGAATTTCAAACTGTATCAAGCAAGTTCGAGTTCAAGTTCACGTTTATTGTCATTCACATCACATGTGGTACATGAAGTGGAACAAAATTGTGTACTCAAGATCCCAGTTTCACTCCAAAATAGCAAAAATATAAATTAAAAAAGAAACAGTATGTAAGGATCTAAGATGTACACTAAGATATACGCTAAATGAATGCTAAATATTACGCCAAAAGATCCAAGATATATGCCAAACACCAATAATGTAAAATAATATGGTACATTAAACAACAGTGTACTGTATAAACATGAGTCTGTAGTGAGTAGATGGGTATGAATGAATAAATACAGCATGCATACATACATAAATGAGATGACTGCAGTTGTGACTTGGTGCTACATAGATACGTAAACTGAATTGAATTGAATAAATACACATGCGGCTAGAAAATCAATCAATCAATCAATCAATCAATCAATCAATCAATCAATCAATCACCTTTATTTAACCAGGTAGAGCCCGTTGAGATCGAGATCTCTTTTACAAGGGTGACCTGGTCAAGTGGTCAGCAGCACACGTCACATTGGCAATAGGCATTTGCACTTATCAAAAAGAAAATAAAGAAAACTACAATCACAGTAAACAGATGTTGACAGTTCAAAACCAACAGGATATGACAGATTTCTATATACATTATATACAAAACAAGCAGACAGACCTCGGTTGGGTAAATAAAGTTAAAAAAATCAACAATGACATGTATATTGGATAAGTAATGGTTAGAAACATCTGCAATGGTCAAGTTTCTTGATGACATTTTCTACTACGGTTGACATAAAGGATCCAGGAGAGATGAATGTTGATAGTTTCAGATCTTTCTGTAAGTTAAAAAATGGTGAAAGAAAAAGTCTCCAAATATGGCTATTTGATTGACATTGCCGTACACCCTGCCATATCCAGAAAAAGTTGTTGCTATAGAAACATTTTCCACAGGTTACCAACATCCTTGCATAGTTAAAAATAAATCAAATACTTAACTTCACCTTTACCTGAACTGCTTCATGCTTGTAGTATTTATCCCTTAAAATCTAGTGCCAAGTGTTGCACGCCTTCACATTCCAGTTTTTTTTTTTTCATTCAACCTTTATTTATACAGGCTAGCCTCGTTGAGCCACAGGGACTCATTTACAAGAGGGACCTGTCTCACTCACACCCAGGGTCAATTTAGAGTTACCAATCAGCCTAACATGCATGTTTTTGGACTGTGGGAGGAAACCGGAGTACCCGGAGAAAACCCACGCATGCACAGAGAGAACATGCAAACTCCACCCAGAAAGGCCCCCGGACCGGGATTTGAACCTGGGACCTTCTTGCTGAGAGGCAGCAGCTCTACCAGTTGTGCCACCGTGCTGCACAGAGTTAATTGTAGATGGAGACAATTATGTCCAAATGGGAGCAGTTTTAAAAGGATGATAAGGTACATGCACAGGACTGTGTGTTGGCATAGGCCTGAGCATGCACGTGTGTTCTCTGAGTGTGTGTGTGTGTGTGTGTGTGTGTGTGCGTGTGTGTGTGTGTATGTGTGTGTGTGAGGACCATTAATGGTGTTTGTTTTACTTTGGGGGAAGCCCTGCACCCATTGTTCATAAAATCCCATATATGGTAATGTAAACACTGCGCTCTGTAACTTCTCTGGAGCATGCACACAAAACTGAATGAACACAGGAAGACTCACGTTGGCAGGATGTGGTTGCTGCTGCCATGGCAACAAACTGAAACCCGAGGCAGATGAGGGAGACTCGCCTTTCTCGTTATCTTGACGTCATTTCTAGTACACTACCACTGAAAAGCTGTGGCTGCACAGGTCACAGGCAGAGCAAATGAAGGCTCAGAGAACTTTTAAGAAAACCCAAAACAAAACGCTATAAAAAATCATGAATGGTTCATAAATGTTTTGCAGCATTTTGGACCACTTCGAGAGATCCTTGCTGGAAAATCCCCATATGTTCACCGCTTTCACAAAGAAGCACTGATTGTATGAAAACTAAATGAAAAAGTGCTTTATGAAGGTGTGATCGATAAGCGTATGAGTGCCAAATTAACATAACAGTTTAAACTACAGCATTGTCACAGATTCATATTGTGTGGGAAATAAAGTGCATTCTTTTTTTTATTTTGTTTGCACTACCACAAGTTTGATGTTTATTACTTTCAAATATTGCCAGGCTTATTGATTACAGGACTTTACATATAATCAAACAATGTTTGCCAAAAAACTGAAGGGAAAAAAAGTTTACATAAATGAACATCTAACCAAAAAAAATGGAGATATTGCACGTGAAGCAAGGTGGTTAAAAAAAAACAGAAAAAAATAGCATCAACATGGACAAGAAATGGAAACATCCAGATCAAAACACATGAAAGGTCTCAGGCTAAAATAATAAAAGAACTGAAGGATCTGGAAAAACAGATGAGCTCAGGTGATGACAAATTATAAATCATTGAAACAACTCGCACACAAAATGGACATAATATACAGTCAAATGAACAAATACATTAAAATATGACAACATACAAAGACTCAGAACCTAAAATATATAATGTTGAAGATGTGATTGATACAATTTTTTCCCCTGTAATAAAAGATAGCGAATATTATAGTGAAGAGCAATTTAATGACATCAATATGACAAATGGAAGTCTCTCTATTACTCATTTCAATAGTGTATGTTGATGATGTGAACAGATCATATGATGAGTTTATGAATATCTTAGAAGCTCTGTATGAAAAGAATTGTATGCAAAAAATTATACAAAGAGAAATATTGTTGACCAACCATGGATGACAAAAGGGTTGAGAAATGCTTGTAAAAAAACATATTTGTATTCATGTTTCTTGAAATTGCAAACACAAAACACTGGAGAAAAATATAAGAAGTATAAAAATAAATTAGTAGGGATTATAAGGAAACATAAGAAGGAATATTATAGTGATTTATTAAATAAAAGTAATGGTGATATGAAAGCAACATGGCGAGTTATGAATAGTGTTCTGAAGAATCATAAAGTAAAAACGTGTATTTCACAATATTTTGTAAAGGACAACGATGAAATTCATGATGAGAATGAAATTGTAAATGGATTTAATCAATATTTTGTGAATGTTGTATAAAGCCTTGCAGCTAAAATACCAAAAGTAGATAATAATGTGAGCCATTCAATTAAAGGTTGTGCAAACAGTATTTTTCTAAATGGAACTGACAAAGAAGAAATAATGAATGTAGTAAAAATCTTACAGGCAAGATCAAAAGACTGGGTGGACATGGATATGATGTTTGTAAAGGACATAATGAGTCATGTTATTGAGCCGTTTACATATATATGTAATTTATCATTCTCAACAGGACAATTCCCAGATAATATGAAAGTAGCTAAGGTAGTTCCTCTTTTTTAAAAGGTGATAAATGTGTGTTCAACAATTATAGACCAATATCCTTGTTACCACAGTTCTCAAAAATTCTAGAAAAACTATTTGTGAACAGACTAGATCAATTTATAGATAAACAAAATATTCTAAGTAACAGTATGGATAAAAAAATTCTACATCAATGGCTCATGGAATTAATGGAACAAATACTACTGCTGTTGAGCAAAAACAGTATTGTGTTAGTATTTTTGTTGATTTAAAAAAAGCATTCGATACTATTGACCACACTATTCTCCTTGAAAAATTGAACAAATATGGTATTAGAGGACCAGCTTTACAGTGGGTATCTAGCTATTTGAAAGATAGGAAACAGTTTGTACAGATAAATGGTGTAAGATCTGACCTCTGTAATATCACATGTGGAGTTCCTCAAGGCTCTGTACTTGGACCAAAGCTATTTATTTTATATGTGAATGACTTGGTAAATGTGTCAGGACTCCTTAAATGCATGCGCGTAGCCAGGGCAGGGTTCGGGGGTTCAAACGAACCGCCCACTTTGCCTATGAAGTCCCGCCTACAACTCCCGCACAACACAAGTTCTGTGTTAAGAGCAGTGATGTCATTAACACGTTACAAAGTAACGTATTACTCTAGTCGGACCACTTTTTTCAGTAACGTGTAATCTAAAGCGTTGCTTTTCAAAATCCAGTAATCAGATTAAAATTACTTATCAAAAATTACTGTGCGTTACTTTTCTTTGTCATTTTCTGTAGTACTGTAATTTAATTTTATTTCCTCGATGCGTCTCGGGTTGGGGAGTGATAAAAAAAAAAGACGCTGTGAAACCTGACACCAGGCTGACACGGAGGTGCTCATGGATGGAGCGAGGATGAAGTGTTGTCTAGCTTCAAAAACACGGTAAAAACAATTATTTGTTTGCTAAAAATTTTAGCAAAGATGTGTCTGAGCTTAACCTTTCTTTAATAAATTCACGAAATGGTCAATGATCAGCTGGATTAAAAAAAGTAGTTTGCTATGTGCACACGCACACGCACGCGGGTGGGACGAGGCTGGTTGCACAGAACAACGGCTTCATTTCTTTAAAATGTAACAAAATAAACACTTAAAAATATATATTTGTTAGCTGACATTATAGCATAAGTGTTCCTGAGCTTAACCGTTCCTTAATAAATTCACGTAATGGTCAAATCTGTTGGATTTAAATTGTTTTGCTTTGACGTCTTCCAAACGGTCATGAAAATAAATTATAAATAAATCAAATTTTAGCTCAAACATCTCATACAGCTAAACAGTTGTAAATATCCATCCAGTGATTACTTTCTGTAAGATTCATCCAAATCTGTCGTGTGGTTCATGAGCTATGTTGCTAACAAACATTAGTTCAGACCTCCAGAGTTCAGGAGGCCGGGCTGCGACAGTCAGTCCGAGCAGAGGAGGCTTTTTTTGGACGCATGAGCTGGGAACGGTCGGTGGACCCTAGCGGCCGAAAGTGCTACTGCTAACCCTAGCGGCCGAAAGTGGTAATAAAGTAACTTAGTAATCTAAATTAGTTACTTTCCAAATCAAGTAATCAGTAACTTAAAGGTTCAGTCTGCAGTTTCTGTAGAACAGCAGCACTTGGAAAAAATTTCAACAAGCAAAGCATTCTGATCCCTCCCCCTCAGAGCCATATATGGCTCTGCCCCCTTGTGGTCTGTTGAAATTTGAATTCAAGCTCTGTTTTTATTGGCTGATTCAAATTCAAGCTCGGTTTTTATTGGCTGGTTACAAACTTTGTTTTTATTGGCTGGAAAATGGCGGGTCACTTTTTCTTTTTAGAAATGCTTATTTACCACCTGGAGAAGCAAGGGGACAATATTTTTTTTTAGTTTTTTCAGAGATTACCTCTCTAACATCAATCTAGTGACAGAGTGAAGAAATATGTTAAAATATATATTGTTTGAAAAGTTACAGACTACATTACAATCTTACATACCCCAGCTTTAACTAAGTTACTTTTCCCAAGGACTAATCAGTAACTTAAAGGTTCAGTATGCAGTTTCTGTAGAACTGCAGCAGTTAGAAATATTTTCAACAGGCAAAGCATTCTGATCCCTCCCCCTCAGAGCCATATGTGGCTCTGCCCCCTTGTGGTCTGTTGAATTTCAAATTCAAGCTCTGTTTTTATTGGCTGATTCAAATTCAAGCTCTGTTTTTATTGGCTGGTTACAAACTCTGTTTTTATTGGCTGGAAAATGGCGGGTCACCTTTTCTTTTTAGAAATGCTTATTTACCACCTGGAGAAGCAAGGGGACAATATTTTTTTTAATTTTTTTTCAGAGATTACCTGGCTAACATCAGTCTGTCAGGAGGTAGTGACAGAGTGAAGAAATATGTTCATAAAAAAAGCTACATACTGCAGCTTTAACTAAGTTACTTTTTCAATGTAACTATGCCATCAGAGAGGTGGAAAGAGAAGGTATGGAGAAACCGCTAACGTCAAACCGGTTAACATGCCTCTGTGGTTCACTGGAAGCGCGTCAGATTGCCACTCCAAACTTTATCTCGACTCGGGTTCAATCCTCACTTGTGTAGTGGGCATGACCGTGCCCGTTCTGATACCTTTGTATTTTTGAACTGTTCCAGAGATGACCTTTACTGACCTCTCAGTAAAACAAGACATTTACTACAAATTATTCCATTAGTTGTAATCTGAGAACATAGTCACCAAAAGAGACTATTGGCTTCTTTAATTTTATTCTAATGTAATCAAAAGAATAACTTTTGTCATTTTCATGATATATGTTATATGCTGTTATTCTTTTAATATGGAGTATTACTGTGTTACTTGACCATATAATGGTGTCAGAGTGAACACGACAGAGACAAACGTGTAGTAGCCTATGCCAGCAAAACGATGGCAGGCCCCGAGTTGAGATTCTCAGACTGTGAGAAGGCTTTACTGACCACAGTGTGGGCAGTTAAACATTTCTCCAGCTACATTGGTGGATAGAAAATCATTGTGGAAACACAACACCAGCCAGTGACTTTTCTTAACAGTGAACGCATCAGAGATGGTGTGGTAACAAACTCACGTGTTGCAACGTGGCTCATGGCGCTTCAAAGTTTTAACCTAGACATACGTTATGGTCAAAACAAGAAGTCACATCTGGGGACGGACTTGGCAATCTGCCAAAAGTGTACACAAGATGTACCAGCCACCCAGCCGCCGGTTGAGGTAAAACCCCCAGTAACTGAAGACCCGAATCACCACTTCTTTGATGACAATATCTGCAAAGATATGACAACATTGTACGTGGATGGATCTTCATTCCTCCGCGACAAAATCTGTAGGGCAGGTGTTGGAGGGGTCCTCCTCCAAGACCAAGAACAGATTACTTTCAGCTACAGATTAGGCTCTCAGACTTCTCAGTACGCTGAGATTGCGGGAATCCTAATAGCTCTCCAGATGGTAGTAGAACGCTCCATCAAGACGCTAGTCATCTGCACTGACTAACTATGCTCGTTTAAGTTTCGCTTGTCACCTCGCTGTGTGGAAACAGAACGGTTTCCTAACAAGCGACAGGAAGGTGGTGAAGCACAAAGAGCTTTTCATAGCGTGTGATCACTTGGTGACATCACACGACTTACAGATCTACTGGAAGAAAGTTCCAGGACATTCTAGAGTCCCAGGCGATGACAAGCACTACAATGACATTGCAGATTCCTTAGCCAAAGAAGGAGCCGACGAAGGTCCTTTATGGTCCTTCGACCCTTCCTGGTTAATCAAGACTCTGTCAATACAACCTACAGTCAGGGTTATGGCAGTCACACGTGCACAGGCCGCAGCCAGACCTGCTGACAACGCAGTCTCTGTACGACCCGCACTGACTGACCCAGACATCATCCAACTACAGAAGTCGGATCCTGCTATCAACTCCATGATACTGTACCTGACTGATCCAGACAAAAACACTCCGTCTAAAGACGAACTGGATTCCGATCCAGACCTTAAAGTCCTTTACCAGCTGCGCAAACAGCTAAAACTAATCAAAGGCATCCTAACTTTCGCTCATGGACCAACGTCCTCACCTGTGTTCGTGGTTCCCCATGACCAAAGGGGGGTGATGTTAGTTCATGCCCATGATCTCCCGTCCGCAGGACACAAAGGAGATAAAGCCACGCTGACGGCATTAAAACAAATTGCCTATTGGCCTGGAATGAAAAAGGATGTCAAGGACTACATTGAAGGGTGCGTGGTCTGTGGCCAGTTTCAGCCAACCAGACCACTTCACAGAGCACCACTGCAAAGCAGAGGCATTGCATTCCCATGGTCTGACCTCCAGATCGACTGGGTTGGACCACTCACTAAGAGCTCTAGAGGAAATAAATATTTTCTCACGGTAACCTGTGCATTTACCAAATGGGTAGAATGCCTACCAGCTCCTAACGACACAGCACAAACCACTGCTATGTTGTTAATGAATCATATATTCTCAAGGTTTGGACTTCCCCTTCGGGTGAACTCAGACCAAGGTACACACTTCACAGGTGAAGTGATGAAAGAACTGTGGAAGACGCTAGGCGTCAAGGCCAACTTTCATGTCGGCTACCACCCACAGGCTTCAGGCCAAGTAGAGAGAGCAAACAGAACTGTGGTGAGTATTTTGAAGAAATACGTGGCTGCAAACCACAAGGACTGGGACGTGAAACTCCCTCTGGTCCTCATGGCCATAAGAGCCACTCCACACACATCAACTGGCATCTCTCCCTTCGAGATGATGACCGGTCGACAAATGACTCTCCCTCTACACCTGTTGTACCAACCAGGCGACGCCGCCATGGCGACAGCCTACACCACACAACAATACATGAAAGATTTGAATGTACACCTCAGAAACACTTTTGCTTTCGCCCAGAAAAACCTGGAAAAATCTGCTGAAGGACGCAAGGCGTACTACGACCAGAAGGCCTCTCATAATGAACTCCAAGTGGGAGACAGAGTCTGGTACTATACGTTCGCCCCAGCAACCGGGAAAGGAGGGTCCGAGACCGGAACTCTCGCCCGCAAACTAATGCCCAGGTGGACTGGACCTCATCTGATAACAGACAAAGTGTCCTCAGTCGTCTACGAAATCAAAATCAGCAAAGGCCGCAAAGAGCCAATTGCTAAATGGGTACATCGAAATCAGATCAAACCTTACAAGGCGTTCAATGACTCCACAAAAGACAAAGATCTCACAAACTCACCGACTTCATGGGATAATAAGGTCGTACAAACACAAGTTAGTAAATAAACTAATCAGGTTTAAACTACCGTATTTTCCACCCTATAAGTCGCATTGTCCAACTTGAACTTAGAAACGCTAAGTCTAACACCCACAACAAAAACTAACCTTAACAACCGTTTAAATCCACGAGATTTAATTTGACCTCGGTCATAAAGTTGAGACCTGTTTTCTTGTGTGTTGCACTTTGGAATCTGACGACAAGAGTGTGTCGAAGCAGTGAAACGTTGTTTCCTTGTTGTTTAGTCATTACTGTTGTCATTAGTTGAGATATTGTTTGGTTCTGAACACTCCCAGCCAAAAAGGTTTTGTATTAACATTGGTTAATGAATGATATGGATTTAACTATGCCAACATGCAGTTCGTTTTGTTAAATCTCAATCGTCGAAGAGTCAATGTAGTTTAAAGCTACTCAAGGTACCATAAACTACACTGGTCTCACAATTTCTAAATTGAACCGATTCGATCGTTTCTATTCTAGATTATCTATTCATTTTGATGAGTCTCGCCATAGACTTCAAAATTTATTAGGAATACCAAATCCTACGTCGTTCGTCTAAAAGACAACAGACATTTAGATCAAACTATATTTCATTTTTCTATTTTAGTTTAACCTAAACTAAGTAATGAATGGAGGAATAGTTTGGAATTAGAGGCCTTCGTTACAGAAGCCCTCCAAAATTTTATAGGTATAGATCCCTATATCTAATTTTACAGAATTGATCCACCCCTTAATTGGTAATTGTAGCTGATCTAAATCATGATAGCTTACACACCAGGTGCATATAGGTAGGGCCTAATGTAAAATCCCAATCATAAGCCCACCTAAAAAAAACACATAATTGCATGACACATAGAACCAGAGTGGCACTGACTGGAAGCCAACCAGCCAACAACCTTCGATGTGGGGACCTGCAGCTCCAACGCTTGGTCTTCAACCTTCATCCAAGGGTCGCCTCCTCTGCGTCAATCGAGGGATCCCCTCTACATGCTGATTATAAAAACAATTGTTGCTGATGAAATCACCAACTCTAATCGATATGGAATTACTGCTGTGGAATTACCGCTGTGGATTATAAGACTTTGTTTTCCAAAGGATTAAAAGCTTACCGCAATGGGATTACCTACGAACAGTATGGAATTTCCAAAAACTTTATGGGATTATAATTTTTGATTTTTCTTCTTCCACTTACTGGATTACTTCAAGATCAGAAACAGTTCAAGGTATCCTTTTGTGTTGGACCTCATCCCCAAGGACTGGTGATGACTTCCAAAAGGGGGGAGATGTAGTGGGCATGACCGTGCCCGCTCTGATACCTTTTATTTTTGAACTGTTCCAGCGATTACCTTTACTGACCTCTCAGTAAAACAAGACATTTACTACAAATTATTCCATTAGTTGTAATCTGAGAACATAGTCACCAAAAGAGACTATTGGCTTCTTTAATTTTATTCTAATGTAATCAAAATAATAACTTTTGTCATTTTCATGATATATGTTATATGCTGTTATTCTTTAAATGTGAAACATTAATGTGTCACTTGATCAAATGAAATGGTGTCAAAGTTCAGATAAAAGGTTAAACTGACTTACACAGAAGTTGTTTTTATTGAGTTTCAGCTAAAACTCTAACTAGCATCTGAAATCAGCATCTTTAGCATCTTTTGCCTCTACAACAACATCAACTACTACCTCATACATATACTGTGTACATTGACTCATACGCTGCTTTGCCACTTTGCAAATGTCAATGCTAGAAACCTTTAGTTTATTTTAGTTATACTTTTTATACTCTTTTTTTATACCACTATGCAAAAAAAAAAAAAAAAAAAAAAAAAACAACTCAGGACAGTGTTAGTTTTACTATTTTTATGCTTATGTCTATTATTATATGTTTCAGTGTTTCAATGTTTAGATGTTTACTGTTGCACCGAGGGACTGAGAGAAACGCAATTTCGGTCCTGTGTATGTCCTGCACTGTACATATTGCAGATCTGACAATAAAGTTGACTTTGACTTTGACTTTGAAAGTCTTCTCCCTCAGATACTTTTCCTAAACAATTTCCCTCTGCTGAATTTCACCTTGAATCGTGATAACAAGCGAACTGCTCGACTGGTTCTTTTGGACCAATGGGAAAGTGACAACTCCTCTCATCTCAGAGCTTCTACTAAGAGTTCTAAGTTTTCTTGAAACAGTAGTTCCTATGAGGAAAGAGAGATGTGAACTTGCTCTTCAAGCTGTGGGACGTTTGGTCAAAAGCTAAGGGCCTTCGTTCTCCAGTAAAGGCTGATAACATGCTTGTTATTAGTCCACTTAGAACCGAGCGTACCAGCTCAGAACTTGAATTAAATTCCTTTCTGGAATAAGTTATCTTGAAGTCAACCAGTAGCTGACATATTTTCTGATGATCGACGCGGATCCCAGGAGACGTTGAAACGTAAACGAGAACCGGCTCGGACGTGCTGGACCTGCAACGATTCTGTACGCCTGAAAGGCTGGTGTCATCTCTTTATCAGACTCGTCGTCAAAGGTAAAGAGCTGTTTACAAACGTACCTGGATTTCAGCAGAAATCTGATGGGAAGTGTCACTTCTGGTAACATGCTCAAGACAATTTCCTTTAAACCATCTCTCCTCCTATTTCCTTATCCCTCTCAATCTATCTGGTAACTATTTTTAAGCTAAGACTGAGCCACAGACTAAGTATAATGACATCCTGTATTTATGTCTGTTGTTACAATTTAAATGTGCTGACGTATTAAATTGAAAGAAAGTGAAATCATGTCAATCAAGTGTAATGGTGTTAATTTAGTTGATTTATTCTAAATAAATGGTAGTGTCTTTGGCACACCAAACTAAGTTAACGTGTCCATTGTCACTCTATGGCTTCTGTTTTACTTATCCATCATAAAGATCACAGAAATATTGGGTAAACGGAAAAAGAAAAGAATCCGTGAAATTACTATTCAATCTGAATAAGTAAATTAATTAAGGTAAAGAGGTCAGTAGTAATATTGACCTCCCTAATATCCTTTACACTTGGTTGAACTTATTTTACGTTTGCCATTTACTGGATAAAAAAAAGGAGTTTGTGTTAACCACAGGCATAACACAAACTCCTTTTTTTAATCCAATAAAAGACAAACATAAAATAAGTTCAACAAAGTGAGGATCGAACCCGAGTACTGTACATATAACTCGAGTCGAGATAAAGTTTGGAGTGACAACCCAACACGCTTCCAGTGAACCACTGGGCGTGTTAATCTTTCCAGGTCCACTTTTCCTTTAAACGAAACACCCCTCTTAAAATCCTGCCTACGCCCATGAAATGTGTCCTTTTTGCAGATGATACCACCTTTTTTTGTTTGGGTAAAGATATAGAACAAATGTTGGAGTTGATAAAGACAGAATTTGTCAAAATACAAACTTGGTTTAAACTCAATAAATTATCATTAATCTAGATAAAACTAATTACTGTACAGTACATGATATTCAGTAATAAAAAGAAAACTGTTGATGTTCCATTTAAAATTGAGGGTGTTGAGATTTGTAGAATGAGTGAGGTGAAGTTTTTGGGTGTTATTATTGATGACAAACTGACATGGAAACAACACATAAATTCTGTAAGAATAAAAATAGCTAAATCCATTGCAGTACTGTACAAAGTCAGAGACTTATTAAATGATAAAGCTCTGTATTTGTTGTATAACACAATCATTGTTCCACACTTAATCTATTGTATTGATGTTTGGGGGAAAGCGTGTAAAACAATTACAAAGCCTATTTTTGTTTTACAGAAAAGAGCTGTAAGAATTATCACTAGAAAGCATTACTGTCATCCATCAAGCACATTATTTTATCAACTGAAGTTATTGAAGTTCCATGATTTGGTAGATTATAATATTTTATCAGTTATGTATAGGGCTCAGAATAATGCATTACCTTTAAATATCCAAATGCATTTTGTTAAAAGACAAAGTTGTTATAATCTTAAGGGGACAGAGATATTTGTAAAACCAAAATTCAAAACTAGTTTGAAGGGACGGTCTACCTCAATCCAGGGAATTGGATTATGGAATGGTTTGGAGAATGAATTTAAAATCGCCAAGTCAATGTGTACAATTAAGAAAATGACCAAAACTGAATTGTTAAAAATATATATATATGAAGTAACGTAATGTGTATTGTATTAGTTAGAAAAATTAGAAAGAGTTATTCATTTTGTCCTGTTACTGGAAGATTATTATTGTTTGAACTGATTGTTTGGAAAAAGGGGCAGTTATAATAAGATTTTTTCTTCTTTCTGCTACCTTTCATTTTTTATATTTTGTACATTATCGTTTATGGGATTGTTTAGTATTGTAATTTTTTTTAATGAAAACATTTTATAAATAAATAAATGTTACCTTTTTTTCAAAAACCCAAGCAGGCAGCCATGAGCTATACTAAAAATAATGAATAAAATGCAGAAGCTCTTTACTGTATTAGTTTTACAGAAATGTGTTGTGTAATACGGGCTGTTAGGTCCCTGTACAACCGATGTCAGAGCTTGGTCTGCATTGTCGGCAGCAAAGGTGGGCACCACTAATTAAAAAATTAGTTCCACAATTTCTAAAACGCTTATTAATTTTTTTAGGTCCACAATTTCAAAAGCACAAATGTCATATGAAAATTAGGGGAAGCTAATCTAATCCGCTATTTATATATTTCTATATATATATATATATATATATATATATATATATATATATATATATATATATATATATATATATATATATATATATATATATATATATATATATATATATATATATATATATATATATATATATATATATATATATATATATATATATATATATATATATATATATATATATATATATATATATATATATATATATATATATATATATATATATATATATATATATATATATAT